>OX439483.1:342094284-342374284 GCA_949320155.1 Melangyna quadrimaculata | reverse complement strand
AACATCGTTTCGAACATACACGGCGAGACCATGATGGGAAAAAAATAAAGGCACTAAGCTATAACCATGTAGGCTGAATTCCGAGTGATCGGTATTTTCCCCTACCTGCGTTTCACTAAGTGCCAAAACAGCTGGCTTGTTTTTCACAGTATGGACATATGCAGCACAAAAATTCTGCCTAAGTCCCCGAATGTTGCTGTAGTCAACCCTAAATTCACCCCCATTACGAAAAAAACAGACACAAGAAACCAAATCAGACAGTTAACTATGCTCTTATCAATTCTGGGCCCCAAAAAACTTCCCAGTACAAATACTACTAGTGTTATGCCTAAATAGCAAATGCACTGATCCGCCCCTGGATACCCAAAATCAATAACAACAATTTATCTGATATGCTTTGGCTCAATCAATTATAAGCATTGTATGGTATGATACATACACACACTGCATATAATGACTAAACCAAAGCACTGTGAGTGATGTGGGAAGGAGAGATAGGAATTTACCGCTGTGATATGGTAGTTGTAGTTGAGCATCATCTTCTTTGATGCATGGGTGCACTTTTTGTTGTTTCTTTTATGCACTGGCACTGGCACTGGCACTTGAACTTTGATTTGGGTATTTTTTTTTAGGGAATATGGGCTATTGATTTTTGTTTTTTTTTTTTCACGCGGCGCTGCTTGAAGGTGCACTTTTTGTTGTTGTTTTGCACTAGTACTGTGGCACTTGCACTTTTTTTTTTTGTTACTGATATGGGACTATTGTAATGATTAGTGTAGACAATTATTAAGAACTGGGGATATTTAATTATGTAAATTACCACTCCCGCACACGTCCACGCACAGTGGATTGCAGATCGGAACTGAATTCATCATTTTCTATCCACATTACACAAACAAAACAATAACCTCACCAGCAGTTATCCAAACACAACATGACCCCCCCCCCCCGTCTATGACAACAACGACGACGATTCCTTATTTTCCATTTTCTTCAATAGCACACAAATCGAACAACCACCAATAAAAACAAAAGTAATTAACACGATCATTGCTGGCTGAATCGCCCTACAGTCCAAATCATTATATATTATTTCTGTTGTCAAACTCCTTTTTTCTCATTAATAAAATAGTCAAATCCACTAAAATAGGTATCAATGAATAGGAATTTACTCATACTCATGACATAGCACAAAAACTTTATGTTATACCACACTATTTTCTATAAATTTCGGAAATTTCAAATAATTCAATAAATGAAAAATTTGACATAAGGAATACCTCACTTTTAACCCATTGAATGAGTGAAAGAGAAAAATATGTATTACTTCTGTAATTTAAAATTCTCTTTTTTTTCGCTGCACCTTGGGTGAGTGAGGGAGAAACATTCTTTAGTTACACTATGCATTAATGAAAGAAACATATTTATTACTTTTGTAATGTATAATCCTCTTTTTTCGCTTGCACATTGAGTGAGTGGTGGAGAAACATATTTGTTACCTATTTCTGTTGTTTGTAATCTTTTTTCTCATTATAAAAAGCCGTATGCGTTTATTAGGTATCACTAGATTGCATGAATAAAAGAAACACATTTATTAATTCTTCAATTTAAAATCTTAGAACAAGAAATAGAGGAACGGGCATATTGAGGAAAAGTAAGGCTTTTTTCAAAATAGTGTGAGTTACACAAACACAAATGCATGCAGTGAGATAGCTTAATGCTGGGGCCCCCAAAAGAATTTTTAGCTGTGTTTTTAAGATATGTATTTTTGAGATTTAAGTTTAATAGTAAAAAATCTTACTAAACTAAATAAAAAAGTGAAATAAATGTAAATATAGTGAATACATGCAATACTTCATTGAAAAAAAAATATATAACATATGCGGTGCTGCGTTAAATCCTTTTAAAACATCATTTGGAATATAAGACACGATCAGACCGTGAGATGCAAAAATTGTTAACTCCATATTATATGTGTTTTTACACGATTTAATGCATATTTTTTTAAATAAAGTATTGCAAATATTCACTATGTTAAATTTTATTTCATTTTTAGCCTTATTGAATGTGCGAAATTTTCGCACGGGTCTTCTGGTCATTTTTTATTATCCACATCTCCCAAACAAAACAATAACCTCACCAGCTTATCCCATCCCCATCAACACCACATACCACCATCTCCAACGATACTCAGTTATCTAAACACACAACATTAGCCGACGCCGCCGCCGCCACCATCATCAAAACACACCGACACCACCGGCGCGTGCCACCACGACCTTTATTTGCCCTATGTAAACAAATATTGCTGAGTTGGCAAAAAATTGGTTCCCATGCTCAACGGGCCCATATACTACTCACTGGATTCTAGACCTTATGTTTCGGAAAAGTTTAAGGCATACAAAATAAAATACCTAATTGCTATAGTAGTAGCCCGTAGCGTAATGGTTAGTGCGTTCGACTGTCACGCTGAAGGTCTGGGTTCGCTTCCCAGCCTCGTCCACCTAAAAACTAAAAAGTTTTTTTCAGGGCTACTGCCTCTTGCGAGGAATTGACAAATCCTCCAAAAGTATCACTTGTCACGAATAAGTGCTTCTCGTCTAGCCGTTCGGATTCGGCATAAAATTGTAGGTCCCTTCCATTCCTATTGATAGGCGCACACAGGAATGGTAGCGAGTTGTTAGTCACTAGGCCTAGTTCTTCACGAGCCGTTGTGCCACCCGATTTATTTTTGTTTTTTATTGCTATATACATATGTTAATTTCCTTTTCAAGCACATGTTAACCTAAATAAAAAATAAATTGATTCCCTTAACAACAACAGTTTTGAAAAGCAGTGCGTTGTTTAATGATAGGTAGGTACCTATTATGGCTTACATTATGTTTCTTGATTATAAAGTTACATTCGTAATTTTGTGTGTTTGTGTAGGGGCCTCTAACATATAGCTGAAGGGGCCTCCTCTTTACCGTTAAGATTCTTGAACCGAGCTGAAGGGGCCTGCTAAGAAATGTAGGAGCCTCTTAGAAACTGTAGGGACCTCCAACAGAGATCTAGGGCTTCCAATCGAGTTGTAGGGGCCTCCAAAGAACTGAAGGGGCCTCCAATAGAGTTGTAGGGGCCTCCACTCGACCGGTAGGGGATTCCAATCAAGTTGTAGGGGTCTACAAAGAACTCTAGGGCCCTCTTACAAAGCTGAAATGCCTCCAACATAGCTCTAAGGGCCACTGGAGCTCTGTATTTACTCTATTAACTCTGGGATCCTCATATAAACATCAACATAAACTTTCTTTTGGGAATAAAAAGTAGATCCTGCAGAGCATTTTATGAAAACTTTTTGCTCAGCCAGGGGACCTGGTTCCAATCCAATGTGCAATAATTGTGATGCAACTGGAAATGTCGATTCTAACGTACCATTAAAGGATTCTCTACAAATTAATGAATTGATGCAGTAGCAACATTATGCACAACCATTTTCAAATGATAATATAGAGGTAGGAGTTTTGTCTTTCTAGGAAGCATCTCAGATCATCTGCCGAAAGTATTTCTTTTATTTTTTCTTGCCAGACAGAAGTTGATTTGAAGTCTAGTTTGTAGTCGTGGAAATATGCATTTATGTATATTTATATAAAACTAAAATATTTGTAAAAATCTTTCAACTTGTGTATATTTTATTTGATGGTTGAAAGAACCAACCAAGACCAACTTAGCTGGTACTGTCATGAACAAATATAACTAAAATTATGAAGGAGCTTTTAAATGACAAATTAAAAAACATCTCCCTTAAAGATGACATCAACAATCTTCAGCTTGATGTGATCCGATGTGATCAACGTCCAAAACAAAAAACTACAAGGACAACTGCAGCATCTAAAGAACAGCGAGAAACGCATGCTGTGTAGATCCGAGCAGAAAGAAAAGTTCCGAAAAAGATCCAACCTGGTGATGAGCGGGATGCGATCTGACCAGATGACAGACGCCTAAACATATAAAACTAGCAAAGTCGGAACTCAAACTTTTACAAAAAACCACATCACCACATAATTTTTTATATTACCCGGGGCTTAGACAAGCGAGTAAAACTAGAAGCGTTTATGTGTGTTAGTGTATCTGAACACGAGAGAGCAAACTAGTAGCCCAAATAATATAAAATTTTTGCCTGCGAGTTGCCTGCCGGTTATCCTGCTAATGTAGTGTATTTATTTTCAGTTTTTGTTTTGTTTCCATAGTTTCAATGTTTATTGTATTTTTCTCTATGACACATTTTTAAAATATCATACTAGTTAAGTCAAAAAACTAACACCATGATACAAATGCTACTAGTTCTACTCGCTTGTCTAAACCGCGGGTTAGGTACCTTATTTGTAGTCTAAATTTAATGTTGGCAAAGTTTGATCTGCTTTGGTTTGCATATTGTTGCGATATTTATCTTAATCTACAGCTGATCGAAACTCACAAATAACGCCTGTTTTGAAAAGTGGCTTGAAGCGGACCCAGAGGACAAAACAAACTCTGTTTTTATTTATGTCTTAGATGTATACGAACTACAAAACGCCCCTGATGATTTTAAATCCAGTACCAAGAAGTTAGTTCAAGTATTTGCGTTAAGTTTACTTTTCTAATATTGTGGTGACCTTTTTGGTTAACAAGTTGTGGTTGGGCGTTAGGAACTAGCAATTATTGGAGGTTATGTTACGGAGCGCGATAGCGAGTTATTTGTCTTTTCATTATAAACAAAATTATCAATTTCCAAATTATCAAAATTTAAACATTTTGCTTTAACTGAATCCTAATAGCGAGCCAATCGAATGAGAACGTGAAAAATCTATATCTTCAGTGCAGTATATTTTACATTTCAAAGTGTTGTTATTTGCTCTGATTTTTACAATAGCTGTTTTATTTTTCTTTTTAAGTCCTTCTTGAATATAATTATTTATATCTTCAATTTCAATTGGAAGAACTATTACATCATTACCAATTACTTACTTACTTTACTTTTGATGGCGCTCACTGCCCAGGATGGGCTTCGGCCTCAACTTACAAGCCCCTCCAGCCAGCTCTGTCCCTAGCTAGCCACTTCCAGTTGCGCACACCGAGTGCTTTGATGTCGTCATTCACTTGATTGCGCCACCTGTTACGGGTTCCTCCTCTGCTGCGTACCCCATCGGGGTTGGATTCGAAGACTCGTCGGGCAGGTGTGTTGGTGTCCATACGCTCCAAGTGCCCCAGCCATCTCAGCCGCTGTATTTTGAGCTTTTTAACCAGGTAAACGTCGCTGTATAGCCGTTGAATCTTCTCCTCCATACTCCTTCGATACACACCGGACCGAAAATCACACGAAGAATCTTCCCCTCAAAGCACCCTAGCAGATTTTTATCCGAATCTTTCAGTGTCCATGCTTCTGAGCCATAAAGCAGGACTGGGATGATAAGGGTCTTGTATAAAGTCTCCTTGGTTCTCTGAGAGAGGGCCTTACTACTTAAATGCCTTCTTAGACCAAAGAAACAGCGGTTGGCAAGAGTAATTCTTCGCTTGATGTCATTCTGCGATGTAATAGTGGAGCCCAGGTAGATAAAGTCCTTGACAACTTCAAAGTTATATCTGTCCATCGTGATATTTTGCCCGAGTCGACGATGTTGAGATTCCTCTCTCGATGACAGCATATACTTCGTCTTGTCCTCATTAACCGCCAATCCCATTCTAGCCGCCTCCGATTCAATGCTCGCAAATGCCCCTGCCACAGCTCGCTTCGTTCTGCCGACAATGTCTATGTCATCCGCATATGCAAGCAATTGAACGGACTTTTGATAGATTGTACCGCTGGTGTTGACATGTACGTTGCGTACAATGGCTTCAAGAACGATGTTGAATAATCTGTCGGAGTGTGAACATTTGATCGACGGTTGACTTGCCTGGCCTAAAACCGCACTGATAAGGGCCGATCAGATCGTTGACAAAGGTTTTAAGCGGTCACACAGGATGGCCGACAAGATTTTATAAGCGACGTTTAGGAGACTAATTCCTCTGTAGTTGGTACATTTCAGAACATCTCCCTTTTTATGGATTGGGCACACTATACCGAGGTTCCATTCATCGGGCATACTTTCCTTCGACCAAATTTTGCAGATAAGCTGGTGTATGCTCCTAGCCAATTCATCTCCCGCTGATTTAAATAGTTCGGCTTGTAAGCCATCCGCACCAGCAGCCTTGTACGACTTAAGTTTGGATATCGCCAGCCGCACTTCGGTTAGGTCGGGTGGACGGAACTCTTGGCCATCATCGTCCAAGTTGAATGGAGCGTTCTGCCTATTAGCGGCATCTTAGCTGTCTTCGCCATTAAGCAGTCTAGAGAAGTGTTCTTTCCAGATCCTCAGCACTGACTGTGTGTCTACTACCATATTCCCACTCTCATCTAGGCAGGCTTGCGTTCTAGCCTTGAATCCCTGGGTGGATCGCTCCACCCTCTGATAAAATTTTCGAACATCTCCCCTACCGCTACAACCCTCAATAGACTCTACCACCCGCTTCTCGTGCTCTCTCTTTTTCCTCCTGAGAAGTCGGCGTTCCTCTTTTCGTTTCAGCCCGTAGAGCTCCCGGGCCACTCTCTCAGCAGCTCTTGTTCGAATCTGCAGCATTGCCTGGTGGCCTCGTCCTTAGCTGCATGCGCTAGCCGGCACTCTTCATCGAACCAGGGGTTTCGTTGTATTCGTCTAGTGAAACCCAGCACATCAGAGGCGGCACTTCTGATGGCTTGTTGACAGTGTTCCCACTGGTCCTCTGCACTTGATGCTGGTGGCGGACCTCCTGAGAGATTAAGAGTTACGTGGTCTGCAAAAGTTCTGGCGGTCTCTTGCAATTTAAGCTTCTCGACATCGAATCTTTTCACAGCATCTGCTCTGCGTTGTCGTGTCATGGATATCCGCATACGTAGTCTAGCTACCACCAGGTAGTGATCCGAGTCAATGTTAGCCCCTCGGAACGTTCGGACGTCCAAGATACTGGAAGCATGTCTCGCGTCTATCGCAATGTGGTCGATTTGGTTGGCGGTTAGTTGATCACGCGACCGCCAAGTCCCCTTGTGAATATTGAGGTGTGGGAAGTAGGTGCTTGAGATGATGACATTTCGCCCCGCCGCAAAGTCTGCCAGCCTATGTTTCGTCGTGTAGGCTGTGTCCTCCGACGATCGAACCAAAGATGCCCTCCTTTCCTAATCTTGCGTTGAAGTCACCAAGAATGATCTTCACGTCGTACTTCGGGCACATATCATACGTTGTCTCCAGGAGATCGTTGAATGCTTCTTTGGTTGAGTCCTCTCTCCTTTTATGGGGGGCGTGAACACAAATCAGCGAAATGTTCTTAAATTTGCCTTTGATGCGGATTGTGAGCAGGCGCTCGCTTACACCGTGACCGTGAGATGCAAAAATTTTAAACTCCATATTATATGTGTTTTTACACGATTTAATGCATATTTTTTTAAATAAAGTATTGCAAATATTCACTATGTTAACTTTTATTTCACTTTTAGCCTTATTGAATGTGCGAAATTTTCGCACGGGTCTTCTGGTCATTTTTTATTATCCACATCTCCCAAACAAAACAATAACCTCACCAGCTTATCCTATCCCCATCAACACCACATACCACCATCTCCAATAATACTCAGTTATCTAAACACACAACATCAGCCGACGCCGCCGCCGCCACCATCATCAAAACACACCGACACCACCGGCGCGTGCCACCACGACCTTTATTTGTCCTATGTAAACAAATATTGCTGAGTTGACAAAAAATTGGTTCCCATGCTCAACGGGCCCATATACTACTCACTGGATTCTAGACCTTATGTTTCGGAAAAGTTTAAGGCATACAAAATAAAATACCTAATTGCTATAGTAGTAGCCCGTAGCGTAATGGTTAGTGCGTTCGACTGTCACGCTGAAGGTCTGGGTTCGCTTCCCAGCCTCGTCCACCTAAAAACTAAAAAGTTTTTTTCAGGGCTACTGCCTCTTGCGAGGAATTGACAAATCCTCCAAAAGTATCACTTGTCACGAATAAGTGCTTCTCGTCTAGCCGTTCGGATTCGGCATAAAATTGTAGGTCCCTTCCATTCCTATTGATAGGCGCACACAGGAATGGTAGCGAGTTGTTAGTCACTAGGCCCTGGTTCTTCACGAGCCGTTGTGCCACCCGATTTATTTTTGTTTTTTATTGCTATATACATATGTTAATTTCCTTTTCAAGCACATGTTAACCTAAATAAAAAATAAATTGATTCCCTTAACAACAACAGTTTTGAAAAGCAGTGCGTTGTTTAATGATAGGTAGGTACCTATTATGGCTTACATTATGTTTCTTGATTATAAAGTTACATTCGTAATTTTGTGTGTTTGTGTAGGGGCCTCTAACATATAGCTGAAGGGGCCTCCTCTTGACCGTTAAGATTCTTGAACCGAGCTGAAGGGGCCTGCTAAGAAATGTAGGAGCCTCTTAGAAACTGTAGGGACCTCCAACAGAGATCTAGGGCTTCCAATCGAGTTGTAGGGGCCTCCAAAGAACTGAAGGGGCCTCCAATAGAGTTGTAGGGGCCTCCACTCGACCGGTAGGGGATTCCAATCAAGTTGTAGGGGTCTACAAAGAACTCTAGGGCCCTCTTACAAAGCTGAAATGCCTCCAACATAGCTCTAAGGGCCACTGGAGCTCTGTATTTACTCTATTAACTCTGGGATCCTCATATAAACATCAACATAAACTTTCTTTTGGGAATAAAAAGTAGATCCTGCAGAGGATTTTATGAAAACTTTTTGCTCAGCCAGGGGCCCTGGTTCCAATCCAATGTGCAATAATTGTGATGCAACTGGAAATGTCGATTCTAACGTACCATTAAAGGATTCTCTACAAATTAATGAATTGATGCAGTAGCAACATTATGCACAACCATTTTCAAATGATAATATAGAGGTAGTAGTTTTGTCTTTCTAGGAAGCATCTCAGATCATCTGCCGAAAGTATTTCTTTTATTTTTTCTTGCCAGACAGAAGTTGATTTGAAGTCTAGTTTGTAGTCGTGGAAATATGCATTTATGTATATTTATATAAAACTAAAATATTTGTAAAAATCTTTCAACTTGTGTATATTTTATTTGATGGTTGAAAGAACCAACCAAGACCAACTTAGCTGGTACTGTCATGAACAAATATAACTAAAATTATGAAGGAGCTTTTAAATGACAAATTAAAAAACATCTCCCTTAAAGATGACATCAACAATCTTCAGCTTGATGTGATCCGATGTGATCAACGTCCAAAACAAAAAACTACAAGGACAACTGCAGCATCTAAAGAACAGCGAGAAACGCATGCTGTGTAGATCCGAGCAGAAAGCAAAGTTCCGAAAAAGATCCAACCTGGTGATGAGCGGGATGCGATCTGACCAGATGACAGACGCCTAAACATATAAAACTAGCAAAGTCGGAACTCAAACTTTTACAAAAAACCACATCACCACATAATTTTTTATATTACCCGGGGCTTAGACAAGCGAGTAAAACTAGAAGCGTTTTATGTGTTATTGTATCTGAACACGAGAGAGCAAACTAGTAGCCCAAATAATATAAAATTTTTGCCTGCGAGTTGCCTGCCGGTTATCCTGCTAATGTAGTGTATTTATTTTCAGTTTTTGTTGTGTTTCCATAGTTTCAATGTTTATTGTATTTTTCTCTATGACACATTTTTAAAATATCATACTAGTTAAGTCAAAAAACTAACACCATGATACAAATGCTACTAGTTCTACTCGCTTGTCTAAACCGCGGGTTAGGTACCTTATTTGTAGTCTAAATTTAATGTTGGCAAAGTTTGATCTGCTTTGGTTTGCATATTGTTGCGATATTTATCTTAATCTACAGCTGATCGAAACTCATAAATAACGCCTGTTTTGAAAAGTGGCTTGAAGCGGACCCAGAGGACAAAACAAACTCTGTTTTTATTTATGTCTTAGATGTATACGAACTACAAAACGCCCCTGATGATTTTAAATCCAGTACCAAGAAGTTAGTTCAAGTATTTGCGTTAAGTTTACTTTTCTAATATTGTGGTGACCTTTTTGGTTAACAAGTTGTGGTTGGGCGTTAGGCACTAGCAATTATTGGAGGTTATGTTACAGAGCGCGATAGCGAGTTATTTGTCTTTTCATTATAAACAAAATTATCAATTTCCAAATTATCAAAATTTAAACATTTTGCTTTAACTGAATCCTAATAGCGAGCTAATCGAATGAGAACGTGAAAAATCTATATCTTCAGTGCAGTATATTTTACATTTCAAAGTGTTGTTATTTGCTCTGATTTTTACAATAGCTGTTTTATTTTTCTTTTTAAGTCCTTCTTGAATATAATTATTTATATCTTCAATTTCAATTGGAAGAACTATTACATCATTACCAATTACTTACTTACTTTACTTTTGATGGCGCTCACTGCCCAGGATGGGCTTCGGCCTCAACTTACAAGCCCCTCCAGCCAGCTCTGTCCCTAGCTAGCCACTTCCAGTTGCGCACACCGAGTGCTTTGATGTCGTCATTCACTTGATTGCGCCACCTGTTACGGGTTCCTCCTCTGCTGCGTACCCCATCGGGGTTGGATTCGAAGACTCGTCGGACAGGTGTGTTGGTGTCCATACGCTCCAAGTGCCCCAGCCATCTCAGCCGCTGTATTTTGAGCTTTTTAACCAGGTCAACGTCGCTGTATAGCCGTTGAATCTTCTCCTCCATACTCCTTCGATACACACCGGACCGAAAATCACACAAAGAATCTTCCTCTCAAAGCACCCTAGCAGATTTTTATCCGAATCTTTCAGTGTCCATGCTTCTGAGCCATAAAGCAGGACTGGGATGATAAGGGTCTTGTATAAAGTCTCCTTGGTTCTCTGAGAGAGGGCCTTACTACTTAAATGCCTTCTTAGACCAAAGAAACAGCGGTTGGCAAGAGTAATTCTTCGCTTGATGTCATTCTGCGATGTAATAGTGGAGCCCAGGTAGATAAAGTCCTTGACAACTTCAAAGTTATATCTGTCCATCGTGATATTTTGCCCGAGTCGACGATGTTGAGATTCCTCTCTCGATGACAGCATATACTTCGTCTTGTCCTCATTAACCGCCAATCCCATTCTAGCCGCCTCCGATTCAATGCTCGCAAATGCCCCTGCCACAGCTCGCTTCGTTCTGCCGACAATGTCTATGTCATCCGCATATGCAAGCAATTGAACGGACTTTTGATAGATTGTACCGCTGGTGTTGACATGTGCGTTGCGTACAATGGCTTCAAGAACGATGTTGAATAATCTGTCGGAGTGTGAACATTTGATCGACGGTTGACTTGCCTGGCCTAAAACCGCACTGATAAGGGCCGATCAGATCGTTGACAAAGGTTTTAAGCGGTCACACAGGATGGCCGACAAGATTTTATAAGCGACGTTTAGGAGACTAATTCCTCTGTAGTTGGTACATTTCAGAACATCTCCCTTTTTATGGATTGGGCACACTATACCGAGGTTCCATTCATCGGGCATACTTTCCTTCGACCAAATTTTGCAGATGAGCTGGTGTATGCTCCTAGCCAATTCATCTCCCGCTGATTTAAATAGTTCGGCTTGTAAGCCATCCGCACCAGCAGCCTTGTACGACTTAAGTTTGGATATCGCCAGCCGCACTTCGGTTAGGTCGGGTGGACGGAACTCTTGGCCATCATCGTCCAAGTTGAATGGAGCGTTCTGCCTATTAGCGGCATCTTAGCTGTCTTCGCCATTAAGCAGTCTAGAGAAGTGTTCTTTCCAGATCCTCAGCACTGACTGTGTGTCTACTACCATATTCCCACTCTCATCTAGGCAGGCTTGCGTTCTAGCCTTGAATCCCTGGGTGGATCGCTCCACCCTCTGATAAAATTTCCGAACATCTCCCCTACCGCTACAACCCTCAATAGACTCTACCACCCGCTTCTCGTGCTCTCTCTTTTTCCTCCTGAGAAGTCGGCGTTCCTCTTTTCGTTTCAGCCCGTAGAGCTCCCGGGCCACTCTCTCAGCAGCTCTTGTTCGAATCTGCAGCATTGCCTGGTAGGCCTCGTCCTTAGCTGCATGCGCTAGCCGGCACTCTTCATCGAACCAGGGGTTTCGTTGTATTCGTCTAGTGAAACCCAGCACATCAGAGGCGGCACTTCTGATGGCTTGTTGACAGTGTTCCCACTGGTCCTCTGCACTTGATGCTGGTGGCGGACCTCCTGAGAGATTAAGAGTTACGTGGTCTGCAAAAGTTCTGGCGGTCTCTTGCAATTTAAGCTTCTCGACATCGAATCTTTTCACAGCATCTGCTCTGCGTTGTCGTGTCATGGATATCCGCATACGTAGTCTAGCTACCACCAGGTAGTGATCCGAGTCAATGTTGGCCCCTCGGAACGTTCGGACGTCCAAGATACTGGAAGCATGTCTCGCGTCTATAGCAATGTGGTCGATTTGGTTGGCGGTTAGTTGATCACGCGACCGCCAAGTCCCCTTGTGAATATTGAGGTGTGGGAAGTAGGTGCTTGAGATGATGACATTTCGCCCCGCCGCAAAGTCTGCCAGCCTATGTTTCGTCGTGTAGGCTGTGTCCTCCGACGATCGAACCAAAGATGCCCTCCTTTCCGAATCTTGCGTTGAAGTCACCAAGAATGATCTTCACGTCGTACTTCGGGCACATATCATACGTTGTCTCCAGGAGATCGTTGAATGCTTCTTTGGTTGAGTCCTCTCTCCTTTCATGGGGGGCGTGAACACAAATCAGCGAAATGTTCTTAAATTTGCCTTTGATGCGGATTGTGAGCAGGCGCTCGCTTACACCGTGACCGTGAGATGCAAAAATTTTAAACTCCATATTATATGTGTTTTTACACGATTTAATGCATATTTTTTTAAATAAAGTATTGCAAATATTCACTATGTTAACTTTTATTTCACTTTTAGCCTTATTGAATGTGCGAAATTTTCGCACGGGTCTTCTGGTCATTTTTTATTATCCACATCTCCCAAACAAAACAATAACCTCACCAGCTTATCCTATCCCCATCAACACCACATACCACCATCTCCAATAATACTCAGTTATCTAAACACACAACATCAGCCGACGCCGCCGCCGCCACCATCATCAAAACACACCGACACCACCGGCGCGTGCCACCACGACCTTTATTTGTCCTATGTAAACAAATATTGCTGATTTGACAAAAAATTGGTTCCCATGCTCAACGGGCCCATATACTACTCACTGGATTCTAGACCTTATGTTTCGGGAAAGTTTAAGGGATACAAAATAAATTACCTAATTGCTATAGTAGTAGCCTGTAGCGTAATGGTTAGTGCATTCGACTGTCACACTGAAGGTCTGGGTTCGCTTCCCAGCCTCGTCCACCTAAAAACTAAAAAGTTTTTTTTCAGGGCTACTGCCTCTTGCGAGGAATTGACAAATCCTCCAAAAGTATCACTTGTCACGAATAAGTGCTTCTCGTCTAGCCGTTCCGATTCGGCATAAAATTGTAGGTCCCTTCCATTCCTGTTGATAGACGCACACAGGAATGGTTGCGAGTTGTTAGTCACTAGGCCCTAGTTCTTCACGAGCTGTTGTGCTACCCGATTTATTTTTGTTTTTTATTGCTATATACATATGTTTATTTCCTTTTCAAGCACATGTTAACCTATTTGTCCCCTTTAAAAAAAAATTGATTCCCTTAACAACAACAGTTTTGAAAAGCAGTGCGTTGTTTAATGATAGGTAGGTACCTATTATGGCTTACATTATGTTTCTTGATTAAAAAGTTACATAAGTAATTTTGTGTGTTTGTATGTTGGCCGATCCATCGTTTAAACTCTTATGTGTTCACCTTAAGTGTTCACTTTTGCGCTGAACGAATTGAAAATCCATATTAAAAATTATAATGTGTGTACAGTATCGTCCCTTTCTATTTTTCCTATCTCTATCTCTATATTAAAATTAATAAAGAATTTGAAGTTTTGTTGGTTACAAGAAAGAACACGCGTTTTTTAATTGTCGGAAAATTTACAATTTAAATATTTTTCAGCCTGGAAATTCCACCAAAGAAAGTAAACTCGAAGTTCCCAAAACACGAACGAAACAAACATTGGTCCTAACGAGCACGGATTATTCGGGTATTTTTGGATTTCCACGGCATTCGCCATCAATGTATTATATCGTGCGGTTTCTTGCAAGTCCGAATTGCATTAAAAAGTTTCATTGTTTAATATCGTTTCATAAAGTCATTAAATTGTTAAAAACAATAAAAACTCGCTTATTCCCCACATAAGTGCGTATCACAATTATTCGAGAAGCAGTGAATAGATTATGTTTTGGGTGCTCCGCAATCTATGCCTACCAATTACAGTCCACATTTAACCATTGCAGTCCATTCACAGTATTCGTTCTCCCACTCAGTCATAATCTGCTGCTGTGCTTAATAGAACGGTGATTGTTTGTACATAAGCAATTATATAGAACACCGTTGTTTTATCTTGCTCTACAAGAAAACGGTACACCTGTTTATAACAATTGCTTTATTCGATATTACAGCTGATTCAGTTAGTACAAAAAAAAAAATACAATAATTCTGTTTGGGCGCGTACGGTGGTTGACAATCGATTTAATTCGTAACTTTGTCGCGGAACGGCATCTCGATCATTTGTCAATAATCTAAAAAAAAAATATATTTCTTTTATTAGCATTATGGATGCTCTAAAGCGAAAACGTGCGGCGATCAAAGGCCAAGTAACGCGGATCGTTACATTCAGTGAGACACCGGGTGCCCCTCTGGCCGAAAGTAAATTGCGACAAACAAAACTAGAGCAACATATGCATGACTTCGAACGTCTACAAAGTGAAATTGAGGAATCAATCGAGGATATTGCCCAGTTATCCGAAGAAACGCAATATCGTGCCGAATTTGAATCTACCTTTTATACTGCCCATGCAAAATTATCAGATTTGATACTTAATCAAAGTGGTAGTGAGTCGCGATCCGACTCGGATGCTGAGTTTAGTAAGGCCATTAAATCGTTAGCAGATAATCAGGCCTCACTAAACGATATAGTGAAGACTCTTGCCGATACGTCGCGACGGCAAATAAACATTACAAGTCTGCAACCGCAATCTGGTCTACCTGCTCTGGTTTTACCAGAATTCTCGGGAAAATTCGATGAGTGGGTTAGATTTCGCGACTTGTTCACTGCCTTAGTGATATCTAAAAAGACAGTTAGTGCTATAGAAAAACTGGAATTTCTCCAAACGCGGTTGAAAGGAGATGCCTTATCGCTCGTGAACCATTTACCTCATAGCAATGACAACTTTGACATTGCGTGGAGTTTATTGAATGAGCATTACGATAAACCGAACTTTATTATGGTAGCTCATTTAGACAATATATTTGACCAACCGGTGGTCAAAAGTGGTTCATTGGCGGAAATTAAATGCTTGTTCAGCACCACGATCGAGAACATGAACGCTCTTCGTGCATTGAAACTCCCCGTTGATTCATGGGATATATTGCTTGTTTACATTCTGACGCGCAAAGTTTTAAATGTCACTGTTCCGTCGTGTCCTAAATGTCAACAAAAGCACATGCTCTATCAGTGTTCGCAGTTTCGAGAACTCACGGTGCCTGCTCGGTGTGAATTTGTTAAAGCAAACGGAATTTGCTCTAATTGCCTTCGTGTGAAACATACACTAGCGGAGTGTAAATTTTCTCATTGCAAGACGTGCAAATCTAAGCACGACCCCCTGCTCCATGTTGACCGTATCCCACCACCGTTCGGCCCTACCGTCACTGCCTCAAACCAGCCTAGTTCTTCAAATACCCTCGTAACAGCAGTTTCTGTTCGCGCCGTCCCATCGAATCGCGAGTGTTTACCCATGTTACCAACGGCAATGGTCATGATAAAAGATGCAGATGGTGAACTACAGCCGTGTAGAGCTCTGCTTGATTCCGGCTCCCAAGCAACCCTGATTTCGGAGTCGTGTGTTCAACGTTTAGGTTTGTAGCGAACACATGCTAAGATTCCTATAGTAGGACTAGGACAATTCAAAAGTACTCAAGGTACACGGGGTAAGGTTAGTCTTGTTGTGTCGGCTACGTTTGACTCAAATGCTTTCGTGTCGGTTCATGCCTTTGTTCTTACCACATTAATAAACGATCTTCCGAGTGTTGAGATGTCAAGTGCTAGCCTGTCTTATTTTAATAAATTATCATTAGCTGACCCCAAGTGTTATCGCCCAAACAAAATCGATATTTTGCTGGGATCGGACGTATTTTTTGACATTCTCGCGGATGGGAAAATCGTGCATCCTTCGGGTTCACCTGTTGCTCAGAACACCATCTTCGGCTGGGTGATAGCGGGAAATATTTCTTTAAGACAAGAAGCTGCCTTGAGTGTTAATCATTCCACTATTGATCTGCACTTGCTTTTAAAACGATTCTTTGAACCTGAAGATCTTGCTGACGGACGTCGTACCGATTGTGAGGCAAGTTCAGATATTGAAAATCATTTTATGTCAACGCATTATGTTAATCGAGATGGTAGGTATGTGGTCAGTTTGCCCTTCAACAAAACACCCGTTGAGTTCGGAGACTCTCGTGCTGCGGCGTTGAAGCTATTACATTCTATGGAGAAAAGATTTTCTAAAGATGCGAGCTTGAAACGACAATATATTGAATTCATGCGTGAGTATGAGCGGCTAGGGCATATGAGAATCTTGCCATTTAACAACCTCAGTCCATCATTTTATTTACCTCACCACGCGGTACTGAAGCCCACCAGCGAAACGACAAAGCTGAGGGTCGTCTTCAACGCTTCATGCAAGACCACAAGCAAGACCGCACGTGTCTCATTCGATTTCGTAAACATAAAATCGCGATTAAGGCCGATATCGCCAAAATGTATCGCCAGATCCTACTCAATGCGAATGACGTTCAGTTTCAACGTATAATTTGGAGGGAAGAAGTAACCGAAGAACCGCGCGACTATACCCTTCTCACCGTAACCTACGGAACGGCTTCCGCATCGTTTTTGGCAACTAGGGTCCTAAAACAAATTGGCTCAAACTATATTTGTCAATTTCCACGTGCTTCGAATAGCATCATTAACGATTTTTACGTGGACGATTATATGTCTACGTTCGAAGACGTAGACGAAGCGGTGGAAGTAAAAAACGAATTAACAAATGTCCTCGCCAGCGCAGGAATGGACCTCCGAAAGTGGTCATCCAATTCGACCGACTTCTTGAACACTATTCCGACCGAGTATCGGGAATCGGCAACCGAGTTGTCCATTGGTGAAACGGGAGTCAAAACGTTAGGTCTCTCCTGGGACACGAAGCACGATTGTTTCACATTCACGCCCACGATTCCGTTTTTTGGGCCGAACGCCACGAAGAGGGAAGTACTATCGGATATTGCTCGAATCTTTGATCCTTTAGGGTGGCTATCACCAATACTCGTTAAAATGAAGATATTTATAAAAAATCTGTGGCTCAAAGGCATCGGTTGGGATGAATTCATTCCCACAGACCAATTTCAAGAGTGGATCGATTTCAGAACGGATTTGAGTTCGGTACAAACTGTTAGCATCCCTAGGTGGTTACAATATGTTCAAGGGGAGAAATTGGAACTGCACGGATTCGCTGACGCATCGGAATCAGCTTATGCTGCTGCAGTTTATGCTAGGGTAGTAGGGATCAATTCAGTGCAAACTGCTCTTATCTGTGCTAAGACCAGAATTGCGCCAGCCAAGCCTTCCCTTTCGATTCCGCGTCTGGAACTATGTGGCTCTTTACTGCTAACCCAGCTGCTTAGCAAAGTAAAAGACGCAATTGATATTCATGATCTTGAGTGCTTTGCATACACAGACTCTACTACGGTATTGCACTGGATTCAAGGATATCCGCGGGCTCGAAACGTCTTCGTGGACAATAGAATTTCGAAAATTGTTGCTAAGTTTCCAGTTTCTATATGGCACCATGTGCGCTCGGCCGAGAATCCAGCTGACTGTGCAACTCGGGGTATGATGCCAAAATGGTTGTTAAATTTGGAGTTATGGTGGAACGGTCCGAGCTTTCGTCGCGACAAGGAGATGACGTTTTCCGGATTACCTTTCTTCAAAGACGTCCCCATCGAAAATGAGATCGCATGTCTCGTTATTACAACAGAATCGGTTGAATGGGATGCTCGTATCTTCGGGAGGTTTTCAAACCTCAATTGTCTTCTTCGGGTTATCGCTCGGTGCATTCGCCTTGCTCGAACTACTGTTAGACCTCGAAATCGTATTCGAATGCACTTTTTATCACCGGAGGACATATTACCGGCATATCTGGCATTATTCAAGCTTTCGCAAAAATACACGTTCTCAGATGAAATTGCTCTTTTGGAACTAGGCCAATCTGTTTCAAAGAAGAGCAAATATTATTCTTTGCGTCCCTTTATTGATCAGGAGGGTGTTCTTCGTGTGGGAGGCAGACTCGAAAATGTAAACATACCATTTGAGCAAAAGCATCCTGCAATTTTACATAAGGATCATCCCCTAACCCGTCTCATCGTCAAGGATTGTCATCTTAATAATTTGCATGCCGGAATGCGGCAAATGACGTATCTGCTTTCGCTCAAATATTGTGTCATCGGTATTCATCACGTTATTAAACGGTGCATATATCAGTGTCCTACATGCATAAGGCACCGCGCAATTCCTTACCAACAACAAATGGCCAGCCTGCCGAAGCAGCGATTGGAACCAGGCGTCACGTTCGGCAATACAGGCGTCGATTACGCGGGACCATTTTTGATCCGAACGTGGAAGGGACGAGGGGCTAAGCAACTAAAGGTTTATGTTTCTCTTTTTGTTTGCCTGGCTACGAAGGCCATACGCCTCGAACTCGTTTCGGATCTCTCCTCATCCGCGTTCATAGCTGCTTTACGTCGCTTCGTTTCTCGACGCGGAAAGTGCCACTCTATATTTAGTGACAACGGTACCAACTTCGTCGGCGCCAACCAACGGCTACGAGATTGGGCGAATCTTCTTAATTCATCCAACTTTCAAGTAGATGTGACGAATGAGCTTACGACCAATGGAATCAACTGGCAGTTCTCACCACCCCATGCTCCGCATTTCGGCGGTTTATGGGAGGCTGGGGTCAAGACTACCAAGTTTCATCTACGTAGGGTCTTAGGCAGTCATCTCTAACATACGAAGAGTTTTCGACCGTTTTATGCCAAATTGAAGCTTGTGCAAACTCGAGACCGCTGTGCGCACGCTTTGAAGGGGACGTCGATCCATTAACGCCAGCGCATTTTCTTATCGCGTGACCACTGACAACAGTACCAGATCCAAGCATTTTAACAGCGGGAGCGTCGCTTCGAGACAGGTGGCAGTATATTCAACGATTAGTCCAAGGTTTCTGGCAAAAATGGTCTCAAGACTACCTGAGTCAACTTCTAAAGGGCCCGAAGTGGTTGGAAAAGTCAAAAAATATTGAACCCGACGATGTTGTCGTCCTAATAGACGAAAATCAACCTCCGTGTCGTTGGCTAATCGGCAGAATCACCAGAACGTACCCCGGCCGGGACGGACTTACACGAGTCGCATCAGTAACTACTGCAAAAGGAGAGTTCAAACGTCCTATTTGCAAGTTATGTCCACTACTCGTCGATTAAAGTTGAAATGAACTTTCAACGGCGGGAGTATGTTGGCCGATCCATCGTTTAAACTCTTGTGTGTTCACCTTAAGTGTTCAATTTTGCGCTGAACGAATTGAAAATCCATATTAAAAATTATAATGTGTGTACAGTATCGTCCCTTTCTATTTTTCCTATCTCTATCTCTATATTAAAATTAATAAAGAATTTGAAGTTTTGTTGGTTACAAGAAAGAACACGCGTTTTTTAATTGTTCTCGAAAAATTTACAATTTAAATATTATTCAGCCTGGAAATTCCACCAAAGAAAGTAAACTCGAAGTTCCCAAAACACGAACGAAACAAACATGTAGGGGCCTCTAACATAGAGCTGAAGGGACCTGCTAAGAAATGTAGGAGCCTCTTAGAAACTGTAGGGACCTCCAACAGAGATCTAGGGCCTCTACCAAACTCTAAGGCATCCAACAAAGTTGAAGAAGCCTCCAAACCTATTTAAGGGGCCTCCATCTAAGCTTTAAGGTCCTGTTACCAAAAAGGGGCCTCCAAGAAAGCTGTAGGAGCCTCCACCCGAACGGCAATATTCTTGAACCGAGCTGTTAGGGCTTCCAAAGTACTATATGGTCCACCAGCAGAGTTCAAAGCTCCTCTAACAAAGCTTTAAGGCCTTCAACTGAGCTGAAGATGTTTCCAAAAAAACTTTAGGGGCCCCATTCTAGCTATAAGGTTCTGCAACCAAGACATAGGGGCCTCCATTCGAGTTGTAGGGGCCTTTAAAGAACTGTAGGTACCTCCAATAGTTGTAGCGGCCTCTACTCGACCAGTTGGGGCTTCCAATCGAGTTGTAGGGGCCTCCAGAGAACTGAAGGGGCCTCCAATAGAGTTGTAGGGGCCTCCACTCGACCGGTAGGGGATTCCAATCAAGTTGTAGGGGTCTACAAAGAACTCTAGGGGCCTCTTACAAAGCTGAAATGCCTCCAACATAGCTCTAAGGGCCACTGGAGCTCTGTATTTACTGTATTAACTCTGGGATCCTCATATAAACATCAACATAAACTTTCCTTTGGGAATAAAAAGTAGATCCTACAGAGGATTTTATGAAAACTTTTTGCTCAGCCAGGGGCCCTGGTTCCAATCCAATGTGCAATAATTGTGATGCCACTGGAAATGTCGATTCTAACGTACCATCAAAGGATTCTCTACAAATTAATGAATTGATGCAGTACCAACCATTTTCAAATGATTTTCTAGAGGTAGTAGTTTTGTCTTTCTAGGAAGCATCTCAGATCATCTGCCGAAAGTATTTCTTTTTTCCCATCGGGGTTGGATTCGAAGACTCGTCGGGCAGGTGCGTTCGTGTCCATACGCTCCAAGTGCCCCAGCCATCTCAGCCGCTGTATTTTGAGCTTTTTAACCAGGTCAACGTCGCTGTATAGCCGTTGAATCTTCTCCTCCATACAACTTCGATACACACCGGACCGAAAATCACACGAAGAATCTTCCTCTCAAAGCACCCTAGCAGATTTTTATCCGAATCTTTCAGTGTCCATGCTTCTGAACCATAAAGCAGGACCGGGATGATAAGGGTCTTGTATAAAGTCTCCTTGGTTCTCTGAGAGAGGGCCTTACTACTTAAATGCCTTCTTAGACCGAAGAAACAGCGGTTGGCAAGAGTAATTCTTCGCTTGATCTCTGCACTGATGTCATTCTGCGATGTAATAGTGGAGCCCAGGTAGACAAAGTCCTTGACAACTTCGAAGTTATATCTGTCCATCGTGATATTTTGCCCGAGTCGACGATGTTGAGATTCCTATCTCGATAACAGCATATACTTTGTCTTGTCCTCATTAACCGCCAATCCCATTCTAGCCGCCTCCGATTCAATGCTCGCAAATGCCCCTGCCACAGCTCGCTTCGTTCTGCCGACAATGTCTATGTCATCCGCATATGCAAGCAATTGAACGGACTTTTGATAATTTGTACCGCTGGTGTTGACATGTGCGTTGCGTACAATGGCTTCAAGAACGATGTTGAATAGGTTAACTTTAATAGGATAACGCGTCGCCTTGCCTCAATCCTTCCTCAACATCAAAGGAATCTGTGGTGTTCTTACCAATTTTGACGGAGCAGCTAGATTTCTCCAATCGTCATCCTGCACAGGCGGACGAGTTTAGCAGGGATACCGAGACTCGACATGGCTCTGTATAATTCGTCCCTTTTCACGCTATCATACGCGAGTTTAAAATCGATAAAAAGGTATTGTGTATCGATCTGGAATTCCCGGGATTTCTCTAAAATCTGTCGGAGTGTGAACATTTGATTGACGGTTGACTTGCTTGGCCTAAAACCGCACTGATAGGGGCCGATCAGATCGTTGACAAAAGGTTTTAAGCGGTCACACAGGATGGCCGACAAGATTTTATAATCGACGTTTAGGAGACTAATTTCTCCGTAGTTGGTACATTTCAGAACATCTCCCTTTTTATGGATGGGGCACACTATACCGAGGTTTCATTCATCGGGCATACTTTCCTCCAACCAAATTTTGCAGATGAGCTGGTGTATGCTCCTAGCCAATTCATCTCCCGCTGATTTAAATAGTTCGGCTTGTAAGCCATCCGCACCAGCAGCCTTGTACGACTTAAGTTTGGATATCGCCAGCCGCACTTCGGTTAGGTCGGGTGGACGGAACTCTTGGCCATCATCGTCCAAGTTGAATGGAGCGTTCTGCCTATTAGCGGCATCTTGGCTGTCTTCGCCATTAAGCAGTCTAGAGAAGTGTTCTTTCCAGATCCTCAGCACTGACTGTGTGTCTACTACCATATTCCCACTCTCATCTAGGCAGGCTTGCGTTCTAGCCTTGAATCCCTGGGTGGATCGCTTCACCCTCTGATAAAATTTTCGAACATCTCCCCTACCGCTACAACCCTCAATAGACTCTACCACCCGCTTCTCGTGCTCTCTCTTTTTCCTCCTGAGAAGTCGGCGTTCCTCTTTTCGTTTCAGCCCGTAGAGCTCCCGGGCCACTCTCTCAGCAGCTCTTGTTCGAATCTGCAGCATTGCCTGGTAGGCCTCGTCCTTAGCTGCATGCGCTAGCCGGCACTCTTCATCGAACCAGGGGTTTCGTTGTATTCGTCTAGTGAAACCCAGCACATCAGAGGCGGCACTTCTGATGGCTTGTTGACAGTGTTCCCACTGGTCCTCTGCACTTGATGCTGGTGGCGGACCTCCTGAGAGATTAAGAGTTACGTGGTCTGCAAAAGTTCTGGTGGTCTCTTGCGATTTAAGCTTCTCGACATCGAATCTTTTCACAGCATCTGCTCTGCGTTGTCGTGTCATGGATATCCGCATACGTAGTCTAGCTACCACCAGGTAGTGATCCGAGTCAATGTTGGCCCCTCGGAACGTTCGGACGTCCAAGATACTGGAAGCATGTCTCGCGTCTATCGCAATGTGGTCGATTTGGTTGGCGGTTAGTTGATCACGCGACCGCCAAGTCCCCTTGTGAATATTGAGGTGAAGGAAGTAGGTGCTTGAGATGATGACATTTCGCCCCGCCGCAAAGTCTGCCGTGGCCGGAAGTTTCGTCGTGTAGGCTGTGTCCACCGACTATCGAACCAAAGATGCCCTCCTTTCCGAATCTTGTGTTGAAGTCACCAAGAATGATCTTCACGTCGTACTTCGGGCACATATCATACGTTGTCTCCAGGAGATCGTTGAATGCTTCTTTGGTTGAGTCCTCTCTCCTTTCATGGGGGGCGTGAACACAAATCAGCGAAATGTTCTTAAATTTGCCTTTGATGCGGATTGTGAGCAGGCGCTCGCTTACACTTTGGAAGTCCAAGACTTCTTGCCTAAGTCTTCCCCTTATCACAAAACCACAACCAAAGAGCCGCTGACCCTGTTCCTTCAAGCACCCGCCGTAGTAGACGGCACACGTTTTCAGTCTCCGTATGCCCTCTCCATCCCATCGCACTTCCTGGATGGCTGTTACGTCAGCCTTTAGCCTGTCCAGGTTCTCCACTAATTGTTCGGCTGCACGTGTTCTGTATAAGGATAGGACGTTCCACGTGCAGATCCGAAATTCATTGTCCTTGTTTCGTTTGCTGGGGTCGTCAACATTAAAATCATCCATAGGCTTGTTGTTGTTTCGGAACAACTTTTTTTTACGTGGTAGGGAGGACCCGGAGAACCAGACCCTTCGTATAACTCCAAGGGTAGGGAGCCGGGTAAACCGGTCCTTATAGGCCTGAGCTACAAATATGTCGTAGTAGCCCATATAAGGTGTTCACTAAGTAGTTCAACCTAACTGGAACTGTAGACGCCACCGTTGATTTCATCTAGAGAATTCGTCCGCTGCCGCCTCGGTGAAAGGAGAAGTGCCTTAGTGGGAACACTCCTCCTCCCCTCTCTCGTTGGCTGTCCCCAACAGCTTTCCACGGGGATTTAAACCCCGTCTCCAGCTGAGGTACTAGACACCCGATGTTCACCACTAGGAGGTGAGAGTAGGAGTTGGTAGACAGAGGTGGGTTTTGAGAAAAACCTGTGGACGCTTGTGTCCTCTTGAATGCACATAACTACCCTTTTGAACATCCATCATTACCAATATGAAATAAATTATTCATTACTTCTACGTTAGGTATAGAGTTGTATGTTTGGAAATCCACTAATCCACACACATAATTTGAGTCTAATATTATTGGTGGGAAATACTCTGTTTTCACAGAAGACTTGTTTCCGCTCAGCGTAAGTGTTATCAACATTATCGGTGTGAAAGAAAATGAAACAAAAGATATATTGTAAAGCTTATTTATTTTGATTTACAATAAACTCTAAGCATGAGCAATTAAAAGTATTAAAACTTTGTAAACATTAACGATTGTAGTAAATATTATTTTCATGTAAGTATCTTACTTATTCCTGAGGAGGTCTTAGATTACCAAAGCTATCAAAATATTTTACATTACTTTTATTTTTGTTATGTGTACCGCCTCCGCTATTATTATCTAAATTTATGATTCCACTTTCTATTTTAAATGGGTTATTAGGCAATGTATCCCTCATGAAAACACCTATGAAATTCGGAATATAAGTTTTACCAAAATTAAGTATGTCTATGTTAGTAAGTGGTCGGTTGGGTAGCATTTTTAATGGTTTTTTGATTCTAGTGAACTTAAAAATAATCCAACCCCATTTTTATATGGCTTTAGATAAAGACCCTTTCCTTGCTTAAGTTTTATAGTTTCCATAACATTTTTGTGACGTTTATTTTCCTCCAATTGTTTTCTTCCAATCTTTGAATCGTTTATAGCTCTAGCCATGCCTGCAACACCACCAGTTAGAGAACCTGCAGCAGATAATCCTGCTTAGATAGGAAGCAATGGTAAAAATCCTCCAACTTTTGGAATCGGTATTACTCTAGGTAATGTAATGTTCTTCCGTGTGTTCTTAATAACTTGTTTAGCTGCAGTTAAAGCAGTTTATGCTCATTTATTTATGGTTTCAGTATTCGAATTTTTGATTGCCACCTTAGCTTCTTTGACTGCATTTTTGAAGAAATTAATTTTCTTCTTCCTGGGGCACAGACGACGGCCTTTCTTTGTCTTAGTTTTTGATGATATACCCATTCCAAGAGTAGATTTAGCCTTCATCATGTTAGTAACTAAAAGACTACTTAGTTTCTCTGATAATGTTGAATCCTTAGCTTTGAACCTCTGCCATGATTTCTCAGATAAAATTTTATCGGCTGAATGTCTGTAATTTAAATTATTACCTTTACTGTATACTATATCGTGTTCACGACAAGCTTCATCTTAATGATTGATCCCCCGATCTCCTCTAGCAAGACGCTTCTCAGGTTTGGTTCCGGGTCCACAAAAATTATAAGATGGAAGATGTAATTCAAATGGAAATTTGTTTATTAATGAGTTAACCAATCCGTTTCCCTGAACTGAGTTAGTAGAACTAACAGTTGATGTTCTAAAATCAATTATTATATAACTGTTGCATGAGACGTAGGCAGCGATTATGAAACAATGATCATAAAACACGAAGACTTATATGAAAAGCTTCAGACAATAAAATGAAGTTCGTAAGGCAGCAAGAATCCATTAGCATTCAAAATTTTGACGGGAATGTAAAACAAAAAAAGAAGCATGGAAAATTATTTCCTAATAGTATTCGAGGAATAATTGTAGGTCCATCTAATTGTGGAAAAAATCAATGGCTTAAAGTTTGCAAATATATTCCATTTATTCAAAATCATTGCATCAACCAAAATATGCATACCTAAAAAAGGTTATAAAATCAATAAAAGGAATGCAGTATTATGAATTTTCAAATAATTGTGAAGTTTTGTTGCCGTCTAAGGCTTAACCCAATTCAGTTTTCATATTTGACGATGTAGCTTGTGAAAAACAAAATACCATAAAAGACTATTTCTGTAACAATTTGTTTATAAAAAGACATTTTTCACTTTGATAAATGCGTTTATTGGCTCAATAAACCATTTATATTGAAGTTCAATTAACTTTTTTATTGATTTTAAATATTTTTTTTTATTGTCACAATAAACTCATAGATTGTGCTAATTAACCGTTTATTGGGCCAAACAATTTGTTTATACAAAACAATTTTTCACTTTGATAAACGCGTTTATTGGCCAAATAAACCATTTATTTAAGGTCAATAAACTTTGTTATTGGTATTACATTTTTTTTGTTTATTGTAACAATAAACCCATACATTGTGCTCACGAACCATTTATTGGGACAATAATTTTGACTTTTTTGACATTGATAAACGCGTTTATTGGCACAATAAACAAAGTTATTAAATTTCAATAAACTTTTTTATTGACATAAACAATTTTTTTTTGTTGCAATAAACTCATACATTGCGCTTATGAACCATTTATTGGGAAAATAATTTTGAATTTTTTCACACTTATAAATGCGTTAATTGGCACAATAAACGAAGTTATATAATTTCAATAAACTTTTTTATTGATATGAAATGCTTTTCTTACTGTCGCAATAAACTCATAGGTATAATGCGCTAGTGTAGTAATCCGTTTGTTGGCAAATGAATTATTGTTGCAATAAACTTTTTACTGTAACGACCTTACCATAACCATTTAATTCGTTCGCCGTCCTCATAAAAAATGATTTAAAACTACCCACACGTCCATTATTAGAAATGTCTTAGAAACTTTTTTTTGTTCAACAAATACATACGTACCTACTATAGTACCAACATAACCATATTTAGTACAACACATTTTTTTGTCCGGTGTCTCCTATATACGCATATTTATTGTTTATTTAAATGTGACTCATAAGTACATACCTGCAAGATTTTAAATCAAGTTGTATGTGAAGCTTCTGGTCATGTATCTTATATGTATGTAGGAGACACAGGACATTCAAAATCAAATACCTATGAAAATGGGCATTGAAAGTATTTATTCGGACTTTCACTTCAATTGCACAAAAGCAAACAAAAAAAAGAATAGCCGTATTTTTTTGTTGTGCCTTTATCCCCGCTTCCATATCTGCTAAAAAATAATTTAGATGTAAAATACAACAACAATTTTAAAAATTCCGAAATTGTTGTTGTATTTAAAATGGGAATTATTTTTAAGCAGATATGGAAGCGCGGATAAATGCACAAAAAACACGGCTAATGTCGTACTGTGTTTGTTTGTTTTGCATAGTTTTCTCTGAATCTAGATTTTTTGTGCATTCTTTTTTATATTTAGATATGTATATCTATAGGTACCTACATCCTGCATGTAGTGTAATTTCACTAACGCATCACTGCGCAATCAGTGATACAATTCTTGTATCGATGTAAAGTCACAATCTTTAGAGCCATGAACACTTATACAAAAAATGATGCCGGTTTGATGCATTTTATGAATGCTTTTAAGCATAATTTGCGCAGTGATTATAAAAATTTACCTACACCTTGTTTCTAGAAAAGCCTTATTGTGGAAACAAAATGCAGGTGTTGCAAGTAGATTTATACGGCACTCCGATTACAGATCTAATCCAGAATAGTTTTTTTTGTACTGTAGGTACATAGTATACCCATTCTTATTGTTCTTACGATCATTCTTTTCCATAAACCGCCATATTTCCACTTTATGCCAGCCGCCACCGCCACCAGAATCTCTCCACAAATGCATAAACCAACATCATACAAACGTTTTCTTTTTTCACACGTGCCTCTATCTCCATTTCCATATGGGATATGGATGTATGTATACACACTACCTAGTCTGGAATTGAACTTAAAGCTCGTAACATAAAGATAATGATACGAGAGCGAGACATGACCCGATTTCATCTTTTTCTATTTATTAAATCGTTGCCCAATAATTCACAATGTCTGCTTTCACACGATTACGATTTTTAAGCGTTGATTCTCTTTTGGCCCCTTTGCTTTTACAATAATGCTATTTTTAAAAAAAGTAAACTTTATTCAAGTGAAAAAAGGAGAGACGGTAAGGGCAAGACCGCACTCAACTTCAGCGGAACTGCGCTTCACGACGCGGAAAAACATTATTTGTATGGAATTGTATGAGTTATATCACACTAAGCGGCAACTGAACTTCATAAAATTTCACAGAAATGCTTGTGAGTCGCAGTTCCGATGCAGTTCAGTTCTGTGCGGTCTAACCTTAACTGTAAATTTTTTTCAACCTGCGGTCATTTTGTCTACGTCCTTTAACATCGAGCTTAAAAATCGCAACTCAAATTGCAAGGTACAAAAGCAGAGTTTTTTCACGAAGACCCGATTTTAAAACGGGGTACACATTATCAAACCTGTTTCGCAAATCTGTTAGACGTCAAACAGAATCAAAAAAAAAGTTTGTGAACAAAGAACGTATTTGTCACAAGTGTATACACACTATCAAACGTGAACAGATTTGTCAAACAGGTTTGATAATGTGAACCCCACATTTTTTCATATTCGGTGACAATTTGATTAGAGCTATCCACGTAACGAGAAAAGTCGCGGTTTCGATCTCGCTTGACGAGAAGAGACTATCTTTTAAGCATCCGAGACGAGACCTAGACGAGACTGTATATTTGGACCGAAAATTACCGAGAGTCTCGTCGGTCTGGGTTGTCTCGGCAGAAAAAAAAGGCTAGTAAATTGAAAAATCCGATTTCAGTTAAATATTTATACATATACACATTCAAATTATATGGGGGACAAACTATATTTTGACGTAGCGAGAATATTTCATTCAAATATGCGACAAGTTGTCCTGAAATCGTATTTTTCCGATTTTATTGTGGGAGACCGACACGAGACTTACAAAAATCTCGCCTACTCTCGTCTCTTGGCCAGCCTAAAGTTTGATGTCAAACAGTTTTATCAAACAGACTTGATAATGTGTACACCACTTAAATCGAGATTTATATTACGTTAACACCGGCCACTAAACCAACGAAACTTTCACTTGTCAAAATTATATTTTTATATCATTAAACGAAATCACCCCACACCGACGCGACGCGATGTGACTTGCAGTATTAGACCTAGGGCTGGCCACGAGTCAAGACTCAGCGAGATTTTTGTAAGTGTCGTCTCGGTCTCGTTAAAATCGAAAATTTTCAGTCTCGTCTCGTTCTCCCATAATAAAGTCTCGTCTCGGTCTCAATATCACCTTTTTTGCGAGAAAAAGTGTCGTCTCGTCTAGTCTAGTCTAGTCTAGTCTAGTCTAGTCTAGTCTAGTCTAGTCTAGTCTAGTCTAGTCTAGTCTAGTCTAGTCTAGTCTAGTCTAGTCTAATCTAGTCTAGTCTAGTCTAGTCTAGTCTAGTCTAGTCTAGTCTAGTCTAGTCTAGTCTAGTCTAGTCTAGTCTAGTCTAGTCTAGTCTAGTCTAGTCTAGTCTAGTCTAGTCTAGTCTAGTCTAGTCTAGTCTAGTCTAGTCTAGTCTAGTCTAGTCTAGTCTAGTCTAGTCTAGTCTAGTCTAGTCTAGTCTAGTCTAGTCTAGTCTAGTCTAGTCTAGTCTAGTCTAGTCTAGTCTAGTCTAGTCTAGTCTAGTCTAGTCTAGTCTAGTCTAGTCTAGTCTAGTCTAGTCTAGTCTAGTCTAGTCTAGTCTAGTCTAGTCTAGTCTAGTCTAGTCTAGTCTAGTCTAGTCTAGTCTAGTCTAGTCTAGTCTTGTCTTGTCTTGTCTTGTCTTGTCTTGTCTTGTCTTGTCTTGTCTTGTCTTGTCTTGTCTTGTCTTGTCTTGTCTTGTCTTGTCTTGTCTTGTCTTGTCTTGTCTTGTCTTGTCTTGTCTTGTCTTGTCTTGTCTTGTCTTGTCTTGTCTTGTCTTGTCTTGTCTTGTCTTGTCTTGTCTTGTCTTGTCTTGTCTTGTCTTGTCTTGTCTTGTCTTGTCTTGTCTTGTCTTGTCTTGTCTTGTCTTGTCTTGTCTTGTCTTGTCTTGTCTTGTCTTGTCTTGTCTTGTCTTGTCTTGTCTTGTCTTGTCTTGTCTTGTCTTGTCTTGTCTTGTCTTGTCTTGTCTTGTCTTGTCTTGTCTTGTCTTGTCTTGTCTTGTCTTGTCTTGTCTTGTCTTGTCTTGTCTTGTCTTGTCTTGTCTTGTCTTGTCTTGTCTTGTCTTGTCTTGTCTTGTCTTGTCTTGTCTTGTCTTGTCTTGTCTTGTCTTGTCTTGTCTTGTCTTGTCTTGTCTTGTCTTGTCTTGTCTTGTCTTGTCTTGTCTTGTCTTGTCTTGTCTTGTCTTGTCTTGTCTTGTCTTGTCTTGTCTTGTCTTGTCTTGTCTTGTCTTGTCTTGTCTTGTCTTGTCTTGTCTTGTCTTGTCTTGTCTTGTCTTGTCTTGTCTTGTCTTGTCTTGTCTTGTCTTGTCTTGTCTTGTCTTGTCTTGTCTTGTCTTGTCTTGTCTTGTCTTGTCTTGTCTTGTCTTGTCTTGTCTTGTCTTGTCTTGTCTTGTCTTGTCTTGTCTTGTCTTGTCTTGTCTTGTCTTGTCTTGTCTTGTCTTGTCTTGTCTTGTCTTGTCTTGTCTTGTCTTGTCTTGTCTTGTCTTGTCTTGTCTTGTCTTGTCTTGTCTTGTCTTGTCTTGTCTTGTCTTGTCTTGTCTTGTCTTGTCTTGTCTTGTCTTGTCTTGTCTTGTCTTGTCTTGTCTTGTCTTGTCGTGTGAGAGCGAGAGCGAGACCGAAACTTTTCTCGTATCGTGGCCATTAATTAAACCCCACGATGAAAATTTCATTGTCGCACCGAATTTTTCGCGTTGGTTTGGCAGAGCCAAACGGTTGAAACATAAGGGCCTGGCTATAGCGATTGGTAAACGCATCAGTGAAATTTTTCTTTTTGATATTTTAATGTGCCAACATACGATTTTAAATATAAAAAGGTATACGAATTGATGAGAAATCACTTGAAATATTTTATTCACAATACAAAATTCAAATATTTCTTCTAAAAATAAAGCATTTTACTGATTCGTTCGTTCGAATTGAGTAAAGGCTCTCCCAAACCAATGCGAAACATTCGTTGCTGCGAAGAAACATTCGCATGTCAATATTTATTTACATGGTGATATATGAGAGTGCCCACACCAACGCGGCGGAGAAACATATGAATTAATTTTGACTGATAAATGTTTCTTCGCCGCAACGAATGTTTCGCATTGGTTTGGGAGAGCCTTATAGGTTAGACCGCACACAACTGCAGCGGAACTTCACTTCACGTCGCGAGAGCGGAAAAAAGTCTTTTGAAAAAGTTATATCTATCCTTTTAAACTATATGTTAAAGTACTCTTAGATAACCCAAGCGTATGATTTAAAAGTATTTTTTAAGATATATATTGTACGTTCTGATTTACAAGCCCTCAAAAATGAAAAATAATTTTACTCAAATCGCGAACCATATTTTCAACAAATTTTGAGATGTTTTTTTCCGAAGTTCCTTTAAATAAATTTAATTGGTCTATTCTCGATTATGTAAAAATAAAAAAAAAATATTGATTATTTATAAAAGATACCTTATAAAAGTAGCCTGAAGCTTTAGTACTGAGAAAAAATGCTTTTTTTTAAACTTTTTGATTTAAAAAAAAGCGCCAAAAGATACCAAGAAAGTAAGTATGCCAGCATATGCTCCATATATTCATGTTAAAGCACAGAAAAAATCAGCTGCAGATACGTGCAGATGTGGAAGTTATGTTCAAAAATGTCTCACTGAATCGGATTTCAAAAAACTCCGTCTTTTCGGTGGTATTTACCAAAAAGTTTGATTTCTTCGGTATTAATAGTCAGAATGAACTGGTTAAGCCCATTATTTTAAGAAAAAATGTTAAACTTTATTTTAAAAATAAAACAAAATTAATACATTGACCCAGGTCTGAGAATTTCGATTTTTGCGAAACCATTTATTTCTGCCTGGAAAATTTTTCAACTCAATTTTCTTGAAAACAACACACGAAAAATAATATAGTTTTATGATATTTTGAATTATATGATAGAGCTTAATACAAAATAAAGAAAAGGATTAGGGATAATCCTTTAATTTTTCGCTAAAAGTAGGGCAGGTAAAAATAAAAAAAGGTGTTCTTTTAAAGTTGTATTGCTTTGTTTTTGTTGTGTATTGCGTAATTTTGTATTACCTGTAAGGATTAGTAATGGCTTATTAGAATTAAATCTCTTACTTAAATCTATATATATAAAGGATTAATGAAAAAAGTCAGTATTGAGTTATTGAGCATTTGTGCAAGGTGTGTAAGAAAAATTTTAACTCTTTGATCAACCAATAAGTGAAAGTGAAGTGAAATATAATAACAAACATATATAGGGAATTCAATACATTAAAATGCATTCAATCGAAATTCCTTATCCGGTGTTGTGTAATGAACTAATTACTACTAATGGTCATGACGCTCAAAATCTGCGATCATATTTTGAGAGGGAATACCCCAACTTGCTTTCTGAGCAAATAGAAACTGTGATATCAGAATAAAAGAAACGTAGAAACATAGAAAAAAAAGTCATTTTGAAAAAAAATACACTCATTGGCTCGAAGGAGTTTTCGTAGTAGAACTAACCCAAAGTGTATTGCCCGGAACGTCAACTAATATGGGAAGACAACGAAAGAGTTTTGACGAATGCTGTGATCGAGCTAAAAGGTATAAGAGGGACGAAATTAGAAATATATTTCCTCAAGAAGAGACAAACTATGCAGCAACATCAGAGAGCTTTTCCTATTCACAATTTGATCCGGATAAGGCTCTTGCATTATTTATACAAGCAGAATTGTCGAAACGCCAATATGAAGTATTGAGACATGCCCTAAAAGACGAAGGACTTGATGTTTTTCCACCTTATATTAAATTACTGGAAGCAAAGAAAAAGTGCTATTCTTTAGATATAAACATTACGGAAAGCTCAGCAAGTGTGCAACTACGAAAATTGTTAGACCACACTGCAACAAGGTTATTAGAAGGAAAGACATCAGAGGAGATAACCAGAATTGAAGGACAGTCTTTAACACTGTACACTAAATGGGGATGTGATGGTGCCTCTGGACAACCACAATACAGTCAAACATTTGACAATGAAGAAACTTCGGACGCTTATATGTTTATGACATCTTTGGTACCAATTCAAATGACTATGGAGGATAACAGGGATATTATTGTGTGGAACAACGATCGACCATCTTCTACAAAATACTGCAGAGCCATCCAATTTTCTTTTGTTAAAGAAACTGCAGAAAGCATACGAGACGAGAAACAAATAATAGACACGGAAATCAATAATTTAACTCAGACGATAATTCAAATAGGCGAACGTCAGCTTACAATCAAACACGAACTCATGTTCACAATGCTGGACGGGAAGACAGCCCAATCTGTAACAGAAACTCCTGCAGCTTCTTAATGTTTCATATGTGGAACTAAAACTTCTGGAATGAATAACCTGACAAATATAAGAACCAAAGCTGTAAACAGGGAAGCTTTGAAAATGGGAATGTCTCCTCTTCACGCTCAGATAAAATGTATGGAGTGTATCCTCCATGTTGCCTACAATTTGCCATTTAAAGCATGGAGAATCAACAATGAGACCCGCCATATTAGAGATGCTCAGAAGAAGAAAATTCAGCAGGAGTTTCGTGAAAAACTGGGCGTCATTGTCGATCTTGTTAAACAAGATACGGGGACAAGTAATGACGGCAACACCTCCAGAAGATTTTTTGCAAATCCAACCATGACTTCAGAAATCACTGGAGTTAGTGAATCCCTAATTCGGCGGTTCGCTGTTATCCTTGAAGTAATAACGTCGAATGAAAAATTAGATTTAAAAAAATATGCAGATTACACGTGGGAAACTGCTGAACTGTTTGTTGAGAAATATAAATGGTATAATATGCCAGCAACCGTACATAAGGCTTTGATCCATGGAGAAGAAAAAATTAAAAGCAGTGCATTTCCTGTTGGATCGCTCTCCGAGGAAGCCCAAGAATGCCGAAATAAGGACTACAAAGCCTACCGCAGGTTTCATTCGAGAAAATGCAGCCGAATTGAGACGAATGAAGATGTGATGCATCATATACTCATATCCCAGATCCAATAATAACAGGTTTCAGGCCACAGGCAAAAAAGAAAATACTTCCAATCAGCGCAGATGCTAAAAACCTCATTTTAGCATTATAAAATTACTACTTCATAATTGTGTTTTATTTATTTTTGTATGTTTTTATCTATTTATTTATTTAATTTTATAATATAAATAGTTAATAACAATATTTTATTCAAAATAAAAAGTTAAGATTTTACTAAGAAAAACTTTTATTTATATATAACATCAAAACCCTCAAATTTTATAAAAATGTCAATAACTTTTTTTCTGATAATTTTTTCTTGACCAAATTTTGACAAAATGTGTATAAGACTAATTTTAAAATGCGAATCAAATTTCATCTTAATCCGATAAACAGTTCAGATGTTACAGATTTTTTTTCCGCTCTCCCATACAAACACCAAATATGTATAAGACTAATCTAAACATGTTTGCCAAATTTCATTTAAATCCGTTGAACCGTTCAAATAAACCAGACTTTTTTCCGCTCTCCCATACAAACCGAACCACTGTGCGTCGCGGAAATACATTATTTTAAAGAAATTGTACGAGCTATATCGCACTAAGCCGCAACTGAACTTCATAAAATTTCGTACAAATTAATGTAAATCCCAGTTCCGCTGCAGTGCAGTTCCGCCTAGTCTAACCCTAAAATTGAAAAAAATATTTGTTTCATATAAATTTTGTTTGATGAAAAAAAATCTATTTCAAGTGAATGTTCATAAATTTGTATTCTTTTTATTCTCGCCGTCTTTTTTTTAATTTTCCGAACTCTGGCACCGACGAGAAGCTCTGTAATATTATTTACCCTCGTATGCTGTTATTCATTGAAATCGGTTAAAAACTACGACGAGATCTCGTCTCGCTCTCTTCTCAGAAATCGGAATGATGCATATCAGGAATGATGCATACGGATACTAAAACACATGCATTACGTGAAACATCATCCTTTTTGCGAGGTCTGGATCTCGTGTCGTTAAATGCATGTTTTTTTATGATCTATATGCATAATTTTTCATAATAAAACGACTTACGTAAAAGAAAAAATTAATCAAAACGAAGTTCTATCAATCACTTTATTTGTTAATTTCTGGTTCTCATATTTTCATAAAATTATTGTTCAATTCTGTAAGTAACTTGGCATAAAAATAGAAAACTCGCCACGCTCTTGACTCGTCTCGTTTCTGTGTCGCATTGTGAAAGAGCCTTAATGTGCATGAACGCGCATGAGCACAAAGCACCATTTTAAAGTGAGGAATAAACACAAACCCATAAGGAAAAGACAAGCTATCAGTGCTACCGCATATTTATTTTAAAATGAATCGTGTTTTAAAACTAGATTTACGGCAAAACAAGTTAAGTAGACATTTCAAGTTGATACATTGAACAAATTTGTATTATTCATGAAAGCTTTGAAATCTTAAACTCGATATCAGGGATATCAAAACTTTTACGAATAATACAGATTTTTTCAAAGTTTGGAACTAGTTTTGCCGTAGACTTGGTTTGAATCAAGTCAATAATAATATGACTGCCATATAGGTACGTGAATTAACTGTGTTTTATTTTTGTTAAGAACCTTAATATGTTGGGTGTTATCAAGAAGCGATTTTTCATAGACTCCTTCTTTTTAAATGAAGTTATTTTTTCAGCCTATAGGAATCATCTAAATATAAATCTGCGGTAACACTGGAACCGAATGTAAATGTAAGCCATTTTTCATGTATCATTCATGTTTTCATGTCAGTTCGAGTTCATCATTTTTTTTTCATGCCAGAGTCAGTCCTAAGAAAGAATTTGTTTAAAAAAAAGCATTTCAGTTCAAATTTAGTACAGTAGGTACCTTTTTTAATAGTTTTAAATAATAAAGTTTATTGGCCCAATGAAACATTTTATTGGCCCAATAAATAGTTACTCGTGCCAATAAACCTTTTTATATTCCAACAAGTGCCATTTATTTTCTCAACAAACTGTGTATTGCCCCAATAAACTCTTTATTGCCACAATAATCTCTTTATTGTTCCAATAAACCATTTAAGTATGTACATATACATATAAAGCCACATGAATTTCTCCCTATGCCATTGCGTTAATACGTTGAATAAATTTAATTCTTCATTCAGTGCCATCATCGAGAAATGAGCTCCTCCATTAGGTAGTCCTAAGTCGTGTCAGTGCGTGTTTTTAATTGTTAAAAGAAATTGTAAATTTATAGTGTGCTGGACTGCTGAAATAACTTTGTGTTTGCAGGTGAGTGCAAAAAAATATATTGTAAAGGTAAAAAACAAGTAATCATTTGACCACGTTTTGTGTTTTTTTGTCAAAATTTCTCACCAGTCAAAATTACCTACCAGTCACGTGGAGATTTTGATTTTGTGGCATTATATAAAACGATTCCACCAAAAAACGTAAAATTTCTTTATCAACCTAAGTGAATAAAGCGTTTTGTGTTTCTACAATTTTAAGATCTTATTCTAAGTAGATGATCCCAATATAAGAGGAATTGAACATAAGCCATTTGCAGTTATGTCAGTCCTTAGAAAGAATTTATTTTAAACAAAAGAATTTCAGTTCAAATTTAGTACAGTAGGTTCCTTTTTTAATAGTTTTAAATAATATAGTTTATTGGCCCAATACAATATTTTATTCGCCCAATAAATAGTTACTCGTGCCAATAAACCTTTCTATATTCCAACAAGTGCCATTTATTTTCCCAACAAACAGTGTATTGCCCCAATAAACTCTTTATTGCCACAATAATCTCTTTATTGTCCCAATAAACTATTTCTTGTTCCAATAAACCATTTAAGTATGTATATAAAGCCACATGAATTTCTCCCTATGCCATTGCCGAAATGCGTTGAAAGAATTTAATTCTTCATTCAGTGTTTTTCCATCATCGAGAGCTGAGCTCCTCCATAGGTCGTGTAAGTGCGTGTTTCTAATTGTAGAAAAAAATTGTAAATTTATAGTGTGCTAGACTGCTGAAATAACTTTGCGTTTGTAGGGCAGTGTAAAAAAACATATTGTAAAGGTAAAATACAAGTAATCGTTTTGTGTGCTTAAAAGCCATATATTTTTGTCAAAATTTCTCTTGGTACCTACCAGTCACGTTTAGATTTTGTTTTTGTGGCATCATATAAAACGATTCCACCAAAAAATGTGAAATTGTTTTATGTAAGTGAATACAGCATTTAAATCTATGTGATGATCCCAATATAAGAGGAATTGAACAATATCTAAACAAAAATTCAAAAAAATTATTTCTATCTTTGAGATGAGCTCCATCAGTCGTTTATAAAAAAAAAATCTGTTTTGGACTTATTTATAGTGTGCTAACTGCTAGCATAATATATGCTGGTGAGTAGTAAAAAATAAGTAATCATTTGAACACGTTTTGTGTTTTAAAACAATATATTTTTGCCAAATTTATTAACCCTCAAAATTTCTTGTGGTACAAGTCATTTTTGTGGCGTCATATACCTAACACGATACACGATTCCACCAAATAACATGTACAATAATTTTTAGATATAGGTGAATATAGCATTTTATGTGTCTACGATTTTGAGGTCTAAAGAGAGTCTAGTCTGAAAAATCCAATCAGAAATTCTTGATAGATTTAATTTAAAAATTCATATAAATTGAATCGATTATTTTGAAAACATGTTAAGTTTATCCTTTACATTTTCCGTTAAAGTCAAAAATTACTGCACACATTTTAGCAATTGAATATCTGCTAAACAGAAATTAAAAAAACTATATACATCATTGAGCTGAGCTCCTCCATCAGTCGTGAGTAAAAATAAAGCATCAGATTCTGTTTTGGACAAACTTATCGTGTGCTGACTGTTGGCATAATTTATGCATGTGAGTGCGAACCAATATATTGTAAAGGTAAAAAAAAACTAAGTAATCATTTAACTAAATTTTGTGTTTTAAAAGTCATATAACACGACTCCCTCAAATAACATGAACAATTTGTCTATGAATAATTTGTGTATGTAGGTGTATATAGCATTTTATGTTTCTACGATTTTGAGATCTTAACACCCCGACTCCACAGGCCATGAACGATGACCATGTCCAATCTACAATCCAATCCACAATCTGATTTGTATGGATATGTCACTGCTTGGACATGGATTTTTGCGACTCCATTGGATTTTTTTTAATTGTCTGGCCATCAGTCGTTTATAAAAAAAATCGGTTTTGGACTAACTTATAGTGTGTTTACTGCTGGCATAACATATGCTGGTGAGTAGTAAAAAATAAGTAATCATTTGAACACGTTTTGTGTTTTAAAACAATAAATTTGTTTCCAAATTTATTAACCCTCAAAATTTCTGGTGGTACAAGTCATTTTTGTGGCGTCATATACCTAACACGATACACGATTCCACCAAATAACATGTACAATAATTTTTATATATAGGTGAATATAGCATTTTATGTGTCTACGATTTTGAAGTCTAAAGTGAGTCTAGTCTGAAAAATCCAATCAGAAATTCGTGATAGAATTTAATTTAAAAATTCATATAAATTGAATCGATTATTTTGAAAACATGTTAAGTCCATCCTTTACATTTTCCGTTAGAGTCAAAAATTAATGCACACATTTTAGCAATTGAATATCTGCTAAACAGAAATTAAAAAAACTATATACATCATTGAGCTGAGCTCCTCAATCAGTCGTGAGTAAAAATAAAGCATCCGATTCTGTTTTGGACAAACTTATCGTGTCCTGACTGCTGGCATAATTTATGCATGTGAGTGCGAACCAATATATTGTAGAGGTATACAAAATAAGTAATCATTTAACTAAATGTTGTGTTTTAAAAGTCATATAACACGATTCCCTCAAATAACATGAACAATTTGTTTATGAATAATTTGTATATGTAAGTGTATATAGCATTTTGTGTTTCTACGATTTTGAGATCTTAACACCCCGACTCCACAGGCCATGACGATGTCCGTGTCCAATCTACAATCCAATCCACAATCTGATTTGTGTGGATATGTCACTGCTTGGACATGGATTTTTGCGACTCCATTGGATTTTTTTTTAGTAGTCTGGCCATCGTTCATGGCCTGTGTAGGCGGCATGTAAGAGAGTCTAGTCTAAAAAATCCAATCAGAAATTCTTGATAGAATTTAATTTAAAAATTCATATAAATTGAATCAATTATTTTGAAAACATGTTAAGTCCATCCTTTACATTTTCCGTTAAAGTCAAAAATACCTGTAATTTTCTAATACGTGGACAGCTAAAACAAAAAATAAGTTTGGTTCAGGATAGCAAAACATAACTATAATTTTTAATTTGAGCTTTGAAGTCTCAATTCCATACATTTCATAAACACATTTAGTTTTCCCAAAAACACATTTAGTTTTTCAATATCTTCAGAGAAAAGTTCTAACGGTGGGATTATTAAGATTAAGTTTTTAAAATCACAAGAGAAGCACATTTAAGCAGTTGAATAATCTACTAAACAGAAATTCAAAAAACCATATCCATCATTGTGCTGAGGGACATCAGTCGTTTCCAAAAATAAAAAAATCTGTTTTGGACAAACTTATAATTTATGCTAGTGATTGCGAACAAATATATTGTAAGAAAAAAAAATAGGTAATCATTTAGTTAAATTTTGTGTTTTAAAAGTCATAACACGATTCGCTCAAATAACAAGAACAATTTGTATATGAATAAATTGTGTATGTAGTTGAATATAGCATTTTCTACGATTTTGAGATTTTAACACCCCGACTCCACAGGACATGAACGGTGTCCATAATCCAATCTACAATCCAATCCACAATTTGATTTGTATGGATATGTCACTGCTTGGACATGGATTTTTGCGACTCCATTGGATTTTTTTAGTAGTCTAGCCATCGTTCATGGCCTGTGTAGGCGGTATGTAAGAGAGTCTAGTCTGAAAAATCCAATCAGAAATTCTTGATAGAATTTAATTTTAAAATTCATATAAATTGAATCAATTATTTTGAAAACATGTTAAGTCCATGCAATACATTTTCCGTTAAAGTCAAAAATACCTGTAATTTTCTAATACATAGATAGCTAAAACAAAAAATAAATTTGCTTAAAGATAGCAAAACATAACTATAATTTTTAATTTGAACTTAGAAGTCTCAATTCTATACATTTCATAAACACATTTAGTTTTCCAAAAAGGACTTAACATGTTTTGAAAGTAATCGATTCAATTCATATTAATCTAACAGAAACGTTTAAAGGAAGTGTTTAAGACTTCCTGGTTTTACTATACTATTTTTAATAGACTCCGCAATAATTCTAAGAATTTTTTACTGAAGATTGTGAACAAATAAGACTTAAATACACCGCAATATACCTTGTTATTTATAGTTACTTTTTTCAATATCTTCGGAGAAAAGTTCTACTGGTGGGATTATCAAGATTAAGTTTTTAAAATCACAATTGAAGACGGAAGGAATTGACATGCCACTGTTTCTAATCACACAAAAAATAATGGCCAAGAATAAGTCCCAAAAATCTAATAATTTTGTTTTTATTTCTCAAAAAACACATTTTAGCAATTGAACGTCTACTAAACAGAAATTAAAAAACTATATCCATTATTGAGCTGAGCTCCTCCCATCAGTTGCGTGTAAAAAAAACATCTATTTTGGACAAATTTATCGTGTGCTGACTGCTGGCGTAATTTATGCAGGTGAGTGCGAAAAAATATATTGTAAATATAAAAAATAATTAATCTTTCGACCACGTTTTGTCAATTATACATACATTTTTTTTCAATTTTTAAATCTTAAAAACAAAATACAACTCTTGCGTTCCTTTTTAATCAATCATAAAATCAAAAATAAAATCACGTTTGTTGAATCTTTGGCAATTAAAAATTCGTATGATGACAAATTGCAAGTTTTTGCAAAAGTATAAGAGAGAATTTTCAAAACGTCACCGCAAAATATATAGCGCTTTACTTGCAAACAAAATTAGAAATGGTGGCGTCTTATATCTAATACGTATTAGGTATATGACAACACGATTTAATACGTCCCAAAAATCTAAGTCATAATTTTGTTTTTATTTCTCTAAAAACACATTTAAGCAATTGAATATCATCTGAACAACAATTCAAAGAATCATAGTCTCGTTTTATTGAAAAAAAAACTCCTTATTGATTACAATTGGAAAAAAAGAGAAAATACGGATTAGAAAATAACCGAATCATCACCTTTGAAAATGATTTCTTTTATTTGTTAAACTAAGAGTAACTCTCCTAATACGCTCATAGAGCATTTAAAAAAAAATCATTATCTAAGCACTTATAGTACTTTTCGATGTATGGAAAACACATCTACACAATCTTTTCAAAATTTAGGCAGCTACAAAAAACCCTTAATTCGAAAGCACATTCAAAGCTCAACTACAATTCAATACACAGACACAGAGAGTGGTTTTTGCGAACAAATTTTACAACCCAATAATAATTTTGAAGTTAACAGCAGAACAGTAATGTGGCGAACGCGAATAGTTTAGAAAATAATTTAAAAATCTTATGTTCAGATCATATCGGAGAAGAAACAAAAATTAACATTGAAGAGAATTTGAACAAAGTTTATGATTCTGCTCTTCGGTTTGTTTTAAGATTGCATGACAATGACAGCTTTTCGAGGAAAAATATAATACAAATTCAAAGCTTATTAAACAGTTTATCCTGGACCCAATACTTGACTTATTTAAATCATTTTTGAGTAAAAACAAAATAGCATTAAACTTCGAACTGTCGTAATCCTTTTATGCACTGCAATACCAATTATTTGTTATTTGAATTGTTAAAAAACAGGGATTCTTAGAACCCCTACAAGTTTTTTCGTTAAATAGAGAAGTTAAGAAATTTTTTAAGAAAGTAAAGCTTGTGTATGATGTTACAAACGCTACAGGGGTCTTAATGCCTTTGAAGTTTCAATTTAAAAAGTTTTTTGAGAACGGCAATACGATAGATAAAACCCTTCGGCACATGGAAAAATTAAATAATCAAAACGGGAATATATCAAATTTTATCCAAGGTGATCTTTGGAAGAAAAAAGTTGAAATGTATCCAGGAAAAATCCTTGTTCCATATTTTTTATACACCGATGATTTTAAAATCAACAATGCTTTGAGTTCTCATGCTGGTGTGCATTCAGTTTGTGGTACTTATTATTCATTCCCCAGTCTCCCATGGAAAGAATCAAAATTGCATAATGTATTTTTAGTGGGCATTATAAATGCTTCAGACATCAAATCCTTTGGTAATGATAAATGCTTTACATCTACAATAAGAGAGTTGACAAATTTGGAAGTTGATGGAATCGAAATAAAAGTAAGCAACGACGCGACGTTTCAATAAAAGTTCATTTTGTTTTAGGTCAGGTACTAGGGGATATCCTAGGACTAAATTCATTTTTAGACTTCAGCAAATCATTTTCTAGTAACTCTTACTGTAGATTTTGCAATATTGAAAAATCCGAAGCCCAGTCATTATCATTTGAAAGAAGGGATGTACTTCGAAATCGTTTAAACTACCAAAACGACATTTTTCTTAATAACCCTTCAGAAACAGTTATACAAGGAGAATCTAACCTCAATGAAATTCCATCTTTCCATTAGTCGAAAACTACAGTGTTGACCTCATGCATGACTTATTTGAAGGAATCTGTCATAATGACATTTACCACATCATTAATTATTTTATACATACCGCAAGTTATTTTACTTTTGAGACCCTAAATGTTAGAAAGCAAACTTTTGAATACGGCCCTATTGAAATCGATAATATGTCGGGTGAAATTAAAACAAACCACATAAAATCTAGACACCTTAAAATGACAGCCCGTGAAATGATGACCTTTATTTAATTCATTCCAATAATGATTGAAGATCTTGTACCAGATGATGACGAGGTGTGGAAATTTCTTCTCAATCTAATTGAAATAGTAGATTGTTTGCTTCTATTTGAAATCAATGATAACATCATATCAATGTTAAATGAAAAAATTAATATGCACCACAGAGACTATGTTCGCCTTTTTAATGACACTCTCAAACCCAAGTATCATATTATAACTCACTATTCAAACATTCTTAAGCAATCGGGGCTTTTGAGAAACATATGGTGTTTTAAGTTTGAAGCAAAGCATAAACAATTCAAGCTTTACTCGCATGCCATTACATCACGAAAAAATATTTGTTTGACATAAGCTAAGAAATATCAACTCAAAACTGCGTTAAGTTTTCTCGACAACATAAATGAAATTAATTGCTTTGAAATATACGATCATTATAAAATAGAAAGTAATTTTATCAACATCATATCTGACTTGTTCAAAGTTTGCAACACTGACATAGAATTGTATTCAAAGGCAAAGCTTGAAGGTTACAAATATAAACAAAATTTCTATGCAGCTTGTTTTAACAAAGACATCGCGTTTTATATAATAATGAATATTGTTCTTTTAAAAAAAGAGTACGTTCTTCTTTTTGGGGAGAAGTTGAATAAAGTCCAGTACAATCCCCATATTTAAGCTTTCGAAATCGACGAAAAGGCATTGGGAGAATTTTCAATTATTGCTTTGGAGGACATTGTTGGCCTACCGATCAATTTAATTAAAACCGCTAGAGGTAAAACGGTTTTCAGAGTTAAGGAATATTTTGCTTCGTACGATCATTAAAATTATAGAATTTTTCCAGAGCTTTATCTACCTACACATTTCTGAAAAATATTAAAATTCAGTAAGTTGTAAGCAAAAACCACTTCAACACGCACACTACACATATGTACACTTACACTATCTTATGTACCCGATCTACTTCTCAAACATCAATACACATACAATACACATTGAGGGAATAAAACATTTATTTATCGTCACGGAACGAAGGAACGTTCTATACAAGGCATTCAGACACTTAACTGGCGAAATCCGACTTTATTGTACTCACAAACATCAAACACAACCAATCAGACTGCCGTATATATGAAGTTTTTTTTTATACAAAAAATACTAGGTAACAATAAACCATTTAACATCTGGGAATGGCATCCGACGAAACAATAAATTTTGAACAATTGCCTGACGTCACCGCCAACGATTTAGAAACGGGAAAAGTCATAACTCTTATAGAGCTAAGTAGCACAGAACTGCAGGTATTTTTAAACAAATTACAAGACAACTGCGATAAGCCACAAGATGGCGTTGAAGAGTTGCTCAAAACTTGGGATCAACTGGAGCTCTTGGAGCATTTCAAAAGTGAGTAATTGATTTTACTTTCATTTCTTGACTTCTTTTTTGCATGACTGAAATTGTTTCCATTCATATATCTTAATAAGCCTATGAACGCGAAAACCTGGTTTTCGAAAAGTTACTGTTCAAAATAACCATTACACCACGTTACACCAACCTGGTGTCTGCAGTTGCAGACTTATTGTGTTAGAACAATCAGTTTTAAGAAGATAGATACAGTACTAAGCGCATATAAGAAACACTCATATAAGTAAGAAAAACTCACTTAAAAGATACGCAATCAAAAACACAGTATATTTTTCTTAAAATTCTCTTTAATATTGAACGTTTAGAAAAAACTCGCATGTATATACTTAACCCGTTGTTATAACTGATCATTCAATTAAAATTCCTGTTTAAATTTTAAATGCACTGGTTTATTTTTATGTATGTATGTTTATAAGACTGGCCCTTAATAAATTGTCTTTTACACCCCTTAATAGTTTCAAAATGGTTTAAAGAAAATTCCATAGTTTCTTTAGATTTGTATTTAAAACACTTGGCCGCTGTATTATGAAGTAAATCTACGTTGTGCATCCGGTAAAACATTTACTATTATCGTAACATCTATCGTTGTTTTTAAATAATTTGTTTTCCATTTTATAAAGTTAACCCTTCTATGTAAATTGGGGGACATAGAACTAGAAAACTCGTCATATTATTGTATCTTGCTTTTAACTAAACTAAATTTTTAATGGCTCATCCTACGCATTATGGAATTTGCTTGGAACTATTTTTTAATTATTGAGGTGTGGAGAAGACAATTTATTTTGAGGACCAGTATAATGTTCGTGTATTCACTATGTCTCTCACTTTGTTTTGATGAAAACGTAGATATAGAAGTTCTCAAGAAAATTGAGTGCCACCATTTACCACAAATTTTAAAGCCATTCAAATACACGACCCTCATAACATTTGAGCAAAATCTGCGAAAATGGCGGGAATATATAGGCATTCCACTTATTCGCATCTTATTTTGGATCAGTTCAACAGTCGCCAAGTACATCACCTAGATCTCTACCATATTCACTACTTGAGTCCAGACCAGAAGCAATATAGCATTGTCAACCATTTTAAACAATAATGCAAACGGGATTGAACTTGCTGAGCGCTACGATCTAAATGAACGTTTTACGGACAAACAACGAGCGCAATTGATAACCGTTGTAGCGCAATATTTTGACATTAATAAAATACACCTTGACTTGTCTGCTAGCTACAAGCTAGAAAAGGAGATTGTAGAAAGATTTCCAACTGAAAATTGGTAAACATTAATGTATATAAATGTATCTACAAATTAATTGGAACAAGAAGTTTTTTTTTTTTTCATTTCGTGATATGTATTGATTTCGTGGCCATTGCCAAAATGTTTTTGGAAAACGACATTTTTCCAGTCTTCTTCTATACCGGTTCCCTCTTCAAAACTTTTCCAAAATATTCAGCTTGCTCCAACTAATATTTATGTATATGTGTTTTTTTTAAATTAGTATTTTAAACGTTTTTTACAATTTATATAGGAATATTACCGAACTGACAAGCGTGGTAAGATTTACAATAAATATTGTAATTTAAAATTTTCGTTCAAGGCGATAAATGAGCCTCATAGAAGCAGGAAATCTATTAAGACATGTGAGAAAAAGGGAAATCGAGAAGAGATTCCAGAGTTAGGTAAGTTTAAAACACTTACATAATGAAAATTCAAGTCATTTCGAGATTTTCATACATACAAAAAACATTAGATTTTAGATTTCTTATACGCAATTTTTGTTAATGCTTCTTATATCCATAAAATGCGTATTTAAAAAAATATAACTCTGATTTCTTATCAGTTGCAGAAGAAAACGCAGAACAATGTTTGCGATCATTAAAATTCGACAATCTTTCCCCGGAAGAAATTGATAGATGTTGGAAGGCAAGTTCCCAGTCCAGGCTCTTGGACATACAAAATTCCGAATCAACATCAGACATTTTTAAGAAATGGCCACAATACAAGCAACCATCTGGCTATCGACTTGTGAGTATTTTTTTATGAATTAAATTAACCAATTAGTAATAACTTAATATTTCTTTGCGCAGTAACTTCATTGAAGTTATACACCCATTTTATTCGTCATGTCTACATACGATAGCATTCCCGAATACCAAAAAATTCGATATGCAACAAGAAATTAGTTGTATTTGTGTTATATTAAGGAAAAACTAAACAAAAGCCATTATAAATCAGTTGTATTTTTGTATACGCAAAAATAATTGTAACTTTGTCATTCGAAACGCTTTAAATATAGGTTATACAAAAGCTTTAACTTGTCCTTGATAATATTGTTTATTCGAATGTTACTAAATCGTGTTACCTTTATTATATTTCGTTTTTGATATCTTCTAACTTAAACATTAATACAACTTATGCAGCAAGGTCTTAAAACAATTAAGTAACTTATAAACAATATAAATTGTTTTGGTATTCGACAGAAATTAATAAAGTTTTAACAAAGACTAATAACTAAAGGGTAGGTTCCAGTAGCGGATCTAGGATTTGGCTGTGGGGGGGGCTTGGAGTTTGGAGATTCAGTTTGAGACCTTAAGTAATAAAACTTGCTTGTTCTAAGATCAATTTTTTAATTTATAACAAATAATAGAGATCAGTTTAGGTTTAATGCAAGACCGTACTCAACTTCAGACGAACTACACTTCACGGCAACGCGGCAAAACATTATTTTTCATGAAATTTTAGGAGCTATATCGCAATAAAGCGGCAACTGAACTTCATAAAAATTCATACGAAGTCGTGAAAGTGTAGCTCCGATGCAGTGCAGTTCCGGCGAGTGCGGCCTAACCTTTAAGGATCAAGTATTTTTTTGTGAAAAAGATATATGGAGATTCATTTGTCGTTATATAAAAGATATCGAATTTTTACATTCCCACTTTTCCTTTAATGATATCCGTTTTTTGTGTGCCTTTATATCCGCTCCTGTCGCGCTTTAAAATGTTTTTAATACAAAGTACAATAACAATTATTCATAACTGCTGTAGCGGAGACAGAAACAAATTCAAAGGCCACCAAAAGATGATAGTATGGTATAACTAGTTATTGTAAAAATAAAATTAATAATTTGTTTATTATATATGCTTGAACCACGCGTACAAATTTGTTTATTTATATTATTTAAAAATTGATTAGGTACCTACATAATGTAGTTATATTTTTAAATTAGCTGTGGGTATGTTTTGAACTTCCCATTTTTGACAAGATTTGAAAACTGTTTATAATTGGGTAGTTCAGAAAAATTTGTTTAAGTGTTCGTACTGGCAAAAGCTCAAATACATATGTGCTTTGACACGGTATCAGTCCTCTGAGATCTCATTTTTCCTGAATTAGCCAAATCAACGAGTACCTATTTTGTTCAAACTGCCACTTTAGGACATAAGACAAAGCTGCTCTAAGAAATAAGCCGCGGCCCAATTCTGCCAGCGTGAATGAATTTTCGTGTATACGCTGCATACACTTTATTCATGCTAAAAAAATATGTCGACAAATTTGCACGTCACCCGAGAGCCTAGAGGGATTGCAAATATTCATTTGCTTTTGCATCATTTTCTGAGCGCGCACAGAGAAAACTCACGCTTTTGAAATTTGGCTCCTTGACTAGAGAATTTGTGTACAATTTCCTAGTACAAAAATATTTTGTATGTACAATTGCCTTCGACCTTTCAAATTTTGAAAACGTAAACCGAAAAATCTCTAAGCCCAGCCAAAGCCGAAAGAAAGAATTCCTGTTGTATTAAACATTTGCACTCAACTTGACATTCCGTTGTTCTCCAATGGTTTAAGCCTCAATTGCGTTTCTTTCGGTAAATTAGCTTTGTTTTTAGTGTAAACGGTTGGGGCATTTGACACGTTAATGTTAAGCCCCGACCATTTTTGATCTCTTTTTACTTATCTCTTCAAGCCTTAGCCCCAACTTCGGACTTTGACAGTCCCTAGACTTGAGCCCCAAAAACTCTCTGGAATTAGGTTAGTTTTTAGAGAGCAAGTTGCTTAACCTTGGCTAGGTTTTTTGTCCAAAATTCTCAGACCTTATTGTTCCAAAGCTGGTTTTTTCGTCCCAATTTTATAGGTTTTATTTTTAGGGAAAAATTGTCGTGGCATGAAAAATGTCCATATACATAGCCCCTAATTTGGTTTTTGTCCAATTCGCTTCAGGCTCCAGCCCCAATCTTTAGGCTTAGAAAAAAAAATTACATTACATGACGTATGTAAATAGTTCAGCCCCAACCACGTTATTTTGTCTATCAAATTTCATATCTTAACTATATTTTAGACGGAATATAAAATTCTACACGTTGTAATGTATTGCTTTCTATATTTCAAATTATTTTATGATTCGGCTGTGGGGGGGGGCTTTAGCCCCTAAAGCCACCCCCCTGGATCCGCTACTGGTAGGTTCCCTTCAGAAGCCAACTCAAAACTCATGTAAATGCATTGCAATGTATTAGTGAAAGAACGTTACTCTCTTCATAATCAAAGTCAAAATTTCGAATTTCCAATTACTCTAACTTGCCTCTTGATCTTTTTTTCTCTCAGAGCGAGGGATAGATTTACGCACAAGCAACAAGCAAAGAAATTCACACAGCAAGATATGGATGAACAACGTTGCATGATAAACAGGGTTTTTTTATGTCCAGTTACGGGCCGCCACCACGGGCCATGAATGATGGCCGGACTATGAACATGTCTAAAAAAAATTCCATGGAGTCCAAAAAATCCATGTCCATGCATCACCATGTCGAAAAAAATAATGTTTTGAACAAGATGACGTTTCATGTGCGTGTGAGTTTTTTTCTGGTTTTTCTTGAATGTGTCTCTGATATTGATGATTTTTTTTTGAAATGTGGAAAATTAGATTTAGAAAAAAGTTTGCGGGGAGAGTACGATAACCCTTGCCCCAAGCATTGATACCGGTTTTTTCTAGAGGGGTCAAAACAAAGCGTTTTTTTCATGGGGTCTATCTCGACCCGTTTAGGAGGTACTATATACAGTAGAGTGTCCGTTATTTCCCAAACTCTTTTTTTTGGATAGCACACCCCGTCAATAGAAAGTTTATGTCGAAAAAAAAAATTATTGACCAAAAAAATTTTTTTCCGAGGGCATTAACCCGTGCCTCAAAGGTCATACTTTTCCCATACAAATTTGTATGGGAAATTTACACTTTTCACATTTTATTTTTTCTCTGGAACCATAGGAGTTATTTTAATTTTTTTTTGGGAATTTTGATTGATTTATCGGTTCTTTAAAAAACTGCATTTAAAAATGTATTAAAAAAATTTATATTTTTCTCTTATTTTTCTAGTTTGGAGATTTAAAAAAAAAATATTTTCGTTTGAAACTGGCAGGTACGTATTGATATTGCGCAACCTTAGACTGACGGTCGGTCGGCGTGGAAGAAAAGACGCTTTTGTTTTCTTTTTTCTTGAATGAATTTTATGAAGCAATCGGGGTGGTTCTTTTCGATACACATTCAAGTAGGCAGGTTAGGTTCTGGTACCTACATTTTGTTCGGTCGTCAGATCTTATAGTAATGGGAAAAATTTCCTTTTGGGGTTTTCATCGGTAAAATAAGAATTTGATTTTGTTCGTGGCAAATGGAATGATATTTGCATTTATTTTTTGTTTGTTATGGTATTGGTGTATTTTTGTGTCTGTGAATCTGTAAATGGACTAAGATAAGCTAACAAATACAAATAAATCATCCAACAATCCACTGAAAAATACGGATCTGCAAATTTGATTCAGATTTTGTGCGTGAGACTGATTACAATTAAAAAATCAGAGCAAGTTGATAGGTGCTTGTTAATAGTGGAAACTATTGAATTATGATAGGTACTTCATATGAAATTTAAACCTATTTCGAATGGTCTTATTGTTTTGTCCATAACTGTATATGAAAATCAAGTGAAAACACAAGTAGCTAGACTGATGGACAAAGTACATTTGAAATCAACTACAAACACCCATGATAGGTATGCTAGGTACCTACAAAAGCAGGGTAAAACATAAAACAAATAAAACATGTGAGGGTAGGATCATAAAAACGTGAAACTATTAAAACAAAATTACATACATATCTTCTACCATAATTCTTTTTTTTAAACCCATGTTTCATTCTACGACCTCCAAAAATTGGTGTTTTAGGCAATTTTTCATTTAAATAAAATAAAATGGAGGGATAAACACCCAAGCACTCTTTTTTATTTTAAACTATATCATCTTACGATCAGAACAAACACTAAATAAGTGCACTGGCACTCTTTTTTTTGTAAATAACTGCAATCAGCACAACACTATACAACTATCACATCACCAAAATGAAAATCTTGATGTAATTGCTTATACATTGTTTATTGTTTTTGTTCAAATCCAATAAAATCACCAACAATAGATTAAAACTATCCGTTTCCTTAAAAAATAAAAATACTGGCAAACAAAAAAACATGGACATTTTCCACCAAATTAAAATCATTCATTCATTTGCATACCTATTTAACTTTATATTTTTGTAAAGGCGTTTCAACATTCCCCACATGCAAACAAAAGGAGTCAGGTATCCTTTTTAAAATGAATGCCCGGAAACCACAATACCCATGTTTTTTGGCATTCTATAAATAGTACAGTAGATAATTACCAAAAAAAGGCATCCGGATTTTGTATTTCAAAATTGGTTTAACTGAAAGAACACCTGTCAGAATATTAAAAAAAGAAATATAGTATTTGTGAGAATCAGAAGCAGTCAAAATTAACTTCACGGAAAAACTAATAGTAACCAACATTTTAGAATGAAATCACCAAAAATCCATTCGAGACTCGGAAAACTATCCGCAGTATGATTCTACTTTAACTTTTATCGGCTGTATACATACTGCCGATGTTGTATTTGTTATTCATGTAAAATCCTACTATGGATAGCTACTGTGGATAGCTTTTCCAATAAAACACGGGTAATGTCTCAAAACTTTCCTATTTTTGTGTAGGTATATTATGTTTACCTAACTAAGATAGAGACAAGTGTTGCAGATATTGATGATCATGTGTTTTATAAATGCATTTTCAACCACACTACCCATACCATTCATAAATCTTTTCTAAACTATAAACACAAAAATAGAAACCAGTCCAACCCATTTCTAAAAAAAAACACTGAATAAACAAAAATAGATACATAACTGACCTACATACGCCCTACTAGATTTTTGATGAATTGAAATCGTTCATTCATAATAATATAATACCATATTTAACCTACCTACAAACACAAAAAACTAACCCCTTTTTAGAACAAATGCGCCCAAGCACCGCGTAATTCCAAATTTCTTGCGAATTCAAACCACCGAGCACCGACCCTGAATCAATAAACAAATAAAAATTAATATCTTAAATCTACCTACCCTGGCACGAACGACGACGGTGACCGATCCACGACAATGCATCGAATTACACTTGCATTTCTTGTTCATTAATCCAGGGGCGTATACAGCTTTAGTTCTTGGGGGGGGGGGGTCATGCTAAAAAAAAATAACACAAACTAATATTTGTTAAAAGTCAAGTGCCTTATATTTTTTTTCTTCATATTTAACTGTGCGTAGCTATATAAAAGAAAAGGGAAACAATCTTAATTGACTATATTAAAGGGTTTTCCAATAGGGACGGGTTGATTTTGACAGCTCGTGGCGCCTATATTGTTTCTTTTACTTTCGGTCAAAATATTGTCTTTTAATCAGTTACTACAGACAAATCATCATGGTGAGTTATAGCGTCGAGCAACACGTGCAAATGATGTTTTAGAGCAGTTAGAAGTTTATCCCAATTTTGGTCGAAAAATCATCTTTAGCGATGAGGCCCATCTCTGGATGAATGGGTACGTGAATAAGCTAAATTGCCGGATTTTGGACGACACTAATCCACGCAAGATTCACGAGGTGCCAATTAACCAAATAAAGTTACTGCTTTGTGTGGATTTTGGGCTGGATGCCTGGAGGCGTCATCGGTCCGTACTTCTTCGAAAATGATGCTGGGCAGGCCATCACCGTCAACGGCGATCGCTATAGGTCGATGATCGCCAACTTCTTGTGGCCTAAATTGTATGATATGGACACTGAAGATATATGGTTTCAACAGGATGGCGCTACGTGCCACACAGCTTAAGACACGATCGATATTCTGCACGAGCGGTTTCATGACATGGTTATCTCGCGCCGAGGCGACGTGAATTGGCCACCAAGATCGTGTGATTTGACCCCTTTGGACTTTTTCTTGTGGGGCTTTCTTAAGTCGCAGGTCTATGCGAATAAGCTGCAAACCACCTCGACCCTCAAAGACAACATAATCGATGCCATCGGTCAAATTCAGCCTTATATATGCGCCAAAGTCATCGAAAACTGGACCTTTCGAATCCACGCCACCCAGCGAAGCCGGCGCGGCCATTTGAACGATGTTATATTACTATAATAGGGCTCTCAAATAAAGATAAAACCTTATTGATATCTTGTTTTATTCAATTTTAAAATCGTCCCGCCCTTAACGGGAAACCCTATAATACATTACCTTTGTTAAAAATAAGTTAAAATAATTTAAAATCGTTCATATCCTGGAAAAATATATCGTACCTTAACTCATTTAATTTCAAGACAGTTAAGAATCAAAAGTCGGCGTGAAATAGCAGACTACGAATGTAATACTACATTTTCACTTCGTCAAGTCAGGCAATTTCGTTGAAAATATATATTTCGAACTGCCAAAGCCAATTCAAAATGAAATGAGCTACCTATACAATCAAATTAACAAATTTAAGACGAAAACACTTTTTTGGTATTTGCAAAGTTAACTCATTTTTGGTTCCAAAGAAAATTAAAATAAACAACTGAGTCGAACGAACCTTTATTACCTGGACTAGTGACCGCGCTCTTCGTTTTTATTCCTGACTGCTACATTTTTTATTTCGGAGGAACTCAGCAATATCCAGTTGCCTGACCAAAAAAAATCAGTTTAGGTAGCTGTCAAAATACTGAGGAAAAAAATTCAGAATTTATTTTAATCCTATCAAAGTTTTATTTCAGCGAATTGAAGTTGCAGGAAAAATTAGTAAAATATCATATTCTGTTTCCTAATTTTAGTAAATAGATATAAATATTCACTACTGAAAATGAAAACAATAGCTCTGATTTTCAAAAATTACCGTAAATTGCTCTTTTTACAATAATGGAAAAACTAAAATACATTACATATTCGTATTATAATTGAATACAAAGATTCGTTTTCGTTGCGTTTCAAGAAAAGTGCGAACACAGTTCACGAGTGATTTTGATATGCCTCTGATTTGAAAAAAATGTATGTCTCTAAGACTGCCACCGAAGGAAAAGTGAAAGACACCTTTCAAAATAAATATGTACATCAAATATACCTAATCTTTTTATTTTTCTTACCAGTAAGCCTTTCTGATAAAAATAATGGAGAAAGTTGTTAAATTCTACGAGCCTAGTCGCTTTTCGTCAATAATTCCATCCAACTGGTCAAACGGTTCACCGCAAGGAGTTCCAAAAAATCTCCTTTACCATAGCTATTAGCTTTTGCATTATGGGATTCATAGGTTACTTTGTAAAAGTAATCCACATCCAAATCAAAAACAATATTGTTCGATCGTAAATGTTGAATAAGTGCAAACAAAATCATTTCATAAGAGGTTTTCATCATAGTTTTATAAATTTATGTCTTTTATCGTTAACATTAATATTTTTTGGTTAGAATAACTATAAATCGAAAGTTATCACTTTTTTTGCTTTAAAAAATAATCTGTCATACAGAAATCAAACAAAACAATTTCTGTATTTGTTCTATAATGTGTTTAAAGATTTAATTTTCCGAAAAAAAATGTTCTTTTTTTGAAAATCCTATTAGTTTTTACTTTACTGAGTGAAAATTTGGTAACAACTCCGCACTTTGATTTCTGTTTGGTTTAACAGGTTTTGGCTGTCATCTCAAAACGGAAACTAGCCTATGCATATATTTTAAGATTTGAATGTATTATAATATGAGAAGTTTGTTGTTATGTTAAATTTGAAGTACGAGGAAGAAAATCAAAGTATCATCGATTGGCTACAAAATAACGTAGGTATTCCATTGCCATGAAAATTAAATTTCTTATTGAATTGAAGTTACCAACATTCAAATTCTCTATTGAATTCTAAATTAACAATCGAAAATCCTACTAGCTTTCTAAGTAACCAACTTGCTTTTGTTTTTCTATGTGGTTACTAAATAATTATTTCAGATCAACAGAATAATCTTGAGTTCTCGTGGGGGACATGACCCCGTGACCCCCCCCCCCCCCTGTATACGCCGTTGCATTAATCATGATGTTCATGATGAAAAGCGCAGTTGTGTCATACACTTTTGCTTCCACCTGGATCAACCTCCCACCATCCATCACATATTATTTTTTCCAACCACCGTTTTCTCGGTGGTCAGCTGAAGAAAAAACCCAATGCATATTCAATAAGAGATTTTTTATATACTCTAGTTCAGTTATGACCAAATACATATATACAAAAAACAGAACAAAATAATATGAGAGCGCATGTGCGATATTTGTTTTTTTTTTAAGAGAGTTGGCGCTGATACTGAAGTGGAATTATTGTGAACTGCAGCTTCCTTGTAGGCGTGTGGAAAGAATTTTGTTGTTAAAAAATCGCAAAAAAGACCTATTTTCGGAAATTTATATAAAAAAAACTAATCAATGCTTTGACTTTTTTTTAATTGAATCTAATAAAAAAATATCAAGCAAAAATAATTAAAATACCTAAAATTTGTGAAAGTTATCCTTCCTTCACAATAACATTGCACATCTAGAAATATTAGATTGCATTTTTTAATGTGTAAATTAAATATTTTTTTTTCTTTTTAAAGCATAGCTTTAATATAATTCAATATACCAATTTATTAGAATGAAAATCAAAAATATTAAAAATTAAACCTGAGAGCCCTTGACTTTGAAGTTCAAAAATTGTAATATTACTATTTTTTCTGTTAAAACACCCTGTTAAACAAATAATACATTAATCCGAATCAATTCCCTGTATGCGTTAAGTCATATTCTATTATATTTTTTTTCATTTCATTGAAAATAAATAAAAAATATATAAGTTATACTTAAAAACGTTTATTTAAATTGATACAATTTCAACGATTTCAAATGATTTTTTTTTTTTCAAGTATTTTTTTTGAACGGCTCAGCATTTATAATATGTTTTTTTTTCATAAATCAGAAAAAAAAATTAGTGGAAATAGATGCCCAACTTTTTTGAAAAACGAGTCCCAGTTAAAAAAAAAAATAAATCATTTCTTTTCCTCATAAATCAGTGAATTAAATATTTATATGATTTTAATGATATACGTATGTGCGTATGTTTATTAACTATGTGAAAACAAAATTTGAACAAATTAGCTCCACAAATAACAAAATTATATAACAAACAGTAAACGCATTACCATCGAAATTCAAAGGAAACCTACCCTTAAAAGTAAATTCAGTGATGAGTCTTAAGCATATGTTTTTAAAATAAATTTACATTATTTCTTTGAAAGATCATTTAATGGTATAGTAAACAAAAATATGTGTATATGACATACAAACAAATTGTTGTTACTAAGACGGCATCGCCTAAAGTGTACGCAGGGGATGGTTTCCGTTTAGCATTTGCATATGCTAGTTGTCGCTCTTTGGTTATCTTCTCGAGTTGACGGGCGTCTTCTAAAACATTAGCCAACTGTTTTAACTGTGGCGTTATTTCTGGGACGAAATTTTCGTTGTCCACTATTGCTCTAAAATCGTGCGTTACGTGAATTGGTGTCCTTAACTCTCTTCCGAACGTTAAGTATGCTGCTGTTTGTCCTGTTGTTTGGCATACGGCAGTATTCATCGAGAAACGGATTGATGGTAGCCGTGTACCCCATGTGCTGTGTTCTGTGCCCACCAGTATGGCCAGCTGTGTTTTCAAATCCCGATTTTTTCGTTCCACTACATTTGGCTGTGGGTGATACACGGGAGTCAGTCTTTGTTCAATGCCAAGACAGGAGGTAAGATGTTGCATGATTGTTGAGATGAACTGGGGTCCATTATCGCTTACTATTCGGCGGGCTATGCCAAAGCGAAGAAAAATTTCATTCAGTAGAGTAGTTGCACAACTTTCAGCGGTGGCTTCTTTAAGAGGGAACAGCTCTACCCATCTACTTGTTGTATCTTCCACTACAAAAATCCAACGATATTCATTACTTGGTGGTAGAGGTCCAAATAAGTCTACTGAGATCACTTCGAAACGCTGATTTAGTGGTGTTGATTGGAACAAACCAACAGGTTTCTGATTAGACGGTTTATATTTTTGACATTCGTTGCATTTCTTAACGAAATCCGTTATGTATCCATTGATACCTTCCCAATAAAAATGAGGTATTATTCTCGACTTGGTTTTCTCGATTCCATAATGTCCAGCTGTTGGGGCTTTGTGGAGAGCGAGTAAAATGTTTTGTTTTTCGCAGTCCGGTATGACCAGTGCTGCTTTTTCAATATCGTTCACGTATTTGTATAATATTCCATTATTCATTATATAACCTTGAGTAGCATATGGCGCTGCTTCCATTCCGCTACTTTCTTCAAAGGCATCAATTATAACTTTAAGCTTCGGGTCGCTAAGTTAACCATTTCGTATTTCAGAAGGATGGCATGTAGGAATATCTATTTGAATGTTGCATAATTCACATGAATGTGATGGAGGGCGAGACAAAGGTCGGCTACAACGTTTGTTTTCCCTTTTATGTAGTTGATTTTAAGGTCATAGGATTGTAATTGCATAGCCCATCTTGCCAGTCAACCAGTTGGCGACTTAAGTGACATTAACCATTTGAGAGGCTGATGATAGGTAAGTAATGTTATTTCTGAGCCTTCAAAATAGCCTCTGAATTTGTTCACTGCCCATACTATTGCCAATGCTTCATGTTCTGTTGTGGCGTAATTTCTTTCAGCCGGTGTCAATAATCGACTGGCGTATTCAATTGGGTGTTCCTCGGCTCCCTCCCCCTGGACCAAAACTGCTCCAATGGCGTAATTACTAGCATCAGTTTTTAATAAAAATGGCATTTTCTCATTGGCTTGCTGCAAAATGGGTGCTGTGACTAACAACTTCTTGAGAGTGTCGAAAGCTTCTTGTTGTTCATTTGTCCAGGTGTATGTAACATTTTTCTTCAATAAGTTACTCAAGGGTTTGCCCACATCAGAGAATTTGGGAATAAATCTTCGATACCAAGAGCAAGTCTGTAAAAATGTCAACACTTCTTTGGTATTCCTTGGTGGATGCATACTGTCTATGGCTGAGGTTTTTCTGGGTCAGTTTTAATTCCATTTTTTGTAAGTAAGTGACCTAAATATTTGATTTCTTCACAGCAGAATCGGCTTTTCTCTCTGTGGACTATTCATTAAGTCTTCTGAATAGTTTTTGAAGATCATCCAGGTGGTCACTTAAAGTTGGTGAACAAATAATGATGTCATCCAGATATGCAAAAATGTTCATTTCCCCTAAACCAGCCTTAACTCGATCCAAAAGACGTTGGAACGTAGCCGGTGCATTACGAAGTCCGAAACTCATTTGGTTGAATCGAAATGTTCCGAATAGGGTTATAAATGCTGTTTTGTTTTTGTCTGCTTCAGCGACAGCTATTTGCCAATATCCTGATTGTAAATCCAGCGTGCTCATGTACGACGTTGCTTTTGCATCGTGCAGCACGTCGTCAATTCTAGGCAGCGAGTATCGATCTGGTGTCGTAATAGCGTTAAGTTGTCGATAATCAATGCAGACTCTTATGTCTCCCGTCTTCTTGGGTACCATAACTACTGGTGAAGCCCACGGGGAGTCGCATGATTCGATTATTCCTTGTAGAAGCATCTTCTGTACTTCTGTTTTCAACTGGTCTTTCCTAGTTGGTGATAGTCTATATGGTGGTGAAGCGGTCGGTGGATGATTTCCGGTGTCGATGTAATGCTCTACTCCTTTTGCATGTACTCCATTTTCCCAGGAGAAAATTTTCTCATGCACCTTTAAAATTGCATCAAGCATTGTGCGGTGTTCCTGAGACAGGTGCCGTCCTTCTTCAATGCGGAGTTCAATGGTGTTGAGATTTATCCTGTGTGGTGGTTTAAAAAGAGTTTCATATCTACTTTCCGGGTCCGGCCGTCTCGTTTTTAAAAATACATTTTCAAAATATGTGTCGTTATTTGGGCTGCGAACGTGCAAAGGAAGGGCATTGCGGAACATGTCATATAATTCCTCTCTTGCAGCTCCTTCTGAAGATGTCGTCGGGACTTCATCATTTGTTTCGTCTATGGACATGTTTAATATTTGAGTTGGCGTATTACCAAGAGGAGAAATAGGTTTGATTGTATTGTCCTCCCAATTCAACAAAGAGATTGGTGTTGAATGTCGCTTCTTGGTGAATGGAATTCCCTTTCGATGTGGTCATAATACTCGAACGTAACATTTGGGTTGTCAACAAAGCACCATGTTCGTTGTGCGAGATTCAATACAATTCCAGCTCTTTCGAGAAAATCGGTTCCTATAAGAGTTATAGAATTTCGTCTCTCTGGCAACACGCTTATATTTATTATTTTTGACCGATTCCCAATAATTATTCGAAACGTCGTACACAAAATATCTTTTTTCGTATCTAATCCATCTGCAAGCGTAACGTTTGCACTTACCCTATGAAACTTATGTCCAGTTTTTTTCAAGTGCATAAAAAGATCGTTGCTTCGTTATAAAGAAGTTTTATAAAAAATTCGTTATATAGAAAATTTGTTTTTTTTTTAACACTGCAAGTGTTCTTTTATATTTTCAAAAAAAAGTACCTTTACAAAAAAACTCATTTTAAAGAAATTTATGTCTTTTTATTTTTTTATTAAAAACATATCAATTTTCGATTGCACATGTTTTTGGTTTTTATTTTATTAGAAAAATCTTCCAATTTAGTAAGGTGCAAATATGCATCATCTGAGGTTTCATCTCTTGTATCAATAAAACTTCGAATATTATCAAATGCAGCTCTCATATCATTATCGTTGGGTTTTTTTCGAATAAATTCGATTTCAGCATTGTCATCTGATGAGTCCGATTCCTCATCCTTAGGTTTAATAACATTCAAAATTGTTTCGTCTGAAGGAAGTTCCATGGTAGCAAACTTTTGCATCCACTGCAACATAATCGTCAAATGTAATTGGATAATTATCACTTGGTAAAACTCTGTTAAAGTTGCTGTTGTTCTCGAAATATTAATGATCTTATTGTTGTTAATGGAACTGAGTCTTCATCGGACCAACTATCAAAAGTACCAAACCCAGCTTTGTTAAAACAATTACGAATTGTACTTGTTTTAACATCGACGCACCAAGCCTTATAAACATCTGTAATGGCATCCAAAAGATTTGATTTGTATTCTCGTCCCTGATCCATAGCTTCAAGAACTCTCTGTAAGAATCGGTGACGATAATAAACTTTTAAATTTTGAATCACGCCTTGATCCATTGGTTGGAGTATTGATGTTGTATTCGTTGGGAAAAGTTTCAACTTTATTGCCTTTAAATAAATCTGAACCATAGGTGGGTGCGCATGACAGTTATCAAGAAAAAATAAAACTTTCCGTCCTTGTCGCACAAATTTTTGATATTCTTTGATTATCCATTTTTGGAAAAGTTCACCGGTCATCCAAGTGTTTTTATTATTAAAATAATAAACTGGCAAGGACTGGATTCCTTTAAAACAACGAGGCTTATTCCAAATCAATAAACTATTTCATTGGCTCAACAAATAATTTTGCTTGAATCAACGAAATAATTTATTGGCTCAACAAACAAATTTTTCTAAATCAATAAACTATTTCATTGGCTCAACAAATAATTTTGCTTGAATCAACAAAATAAATTAATTGGCTCAACAAACAAATTTTTCTCAATCAATAAACTATTTCATTGGCTCAACAAATAATTTTACTTGAATCAACGAAATAATTTATTGGCCTAGCAAACAAATTATTCTAAATCAATAAACTATTACATTGGCTCAACAAACAAGTTTGATTGAATCAACGAAATAATTTATTGGCCCAACAAACAAATTTTTCCAATTCAATTAACTATTTGATTGGCTCAACAAACAAATTTTTACAATTCAATAAACTATTTTATTGGCTCAACAAACAGGATTATTGGCTCAACAAACAAATTTTTCCAATTCAATAAACTATTTTATTGGCTCAATAAAGAAGTTTATTGCCTCAACAAACAAATTTTTCCAATTCAATAAACTATTTTATTGGCTCAACAAACAGGTTTATTGGCTCAACAAACAAACTTTTCCAATTGAATAAACTATTTTATTGGCTCAATAAACAAGTTTATTGGCTCAACAAACACATTTTTCCAATTCAATAAACTATTTTATTGGCTCAACAAAAGAATTTTTCAAATTCAATAAACTAATTTATTGACTCAACGAACAAGTTTATTGGCTGAACAAACAAATTTTTCCAATTCAATAAACTATTTTATTGGCTCAACAAACTGGTTTATTGGCTGTAGAAACACATTTTTCCAATTCAATAAACGATTTTATTGGCTCAATAAACAATTTTTTTCAATTCAAGGGTTTTTACTACCTTTAAAATGTTTAAACACAGTGCGAGCGTTAGGAAAATAGGAAAGGATTAAAGAGGAGATACCGATGCACACTGGTTTTGAATCTCTGAATATCGAATGGCAGGGAAAAATTGTGTCAGGTAGAGCATTCCACATTCTTGTAGTGCGTTTTTGTTTGATGCCGTACCTATACAGATTTTTTTGTTTTAAATCAAAACGTTGTGTAGTAATTTACTAGCTTACCGTGTTTTAAATTTATCTAGCCATCCAGTACTGCCTTTAAAATTATGCTGTCCCAAAGATTCAGACAAAAATGTATCTTTTTGTTTGATAATAGAGCCCGAAAGTGGTAAATATCTTTTCCTGTTTATCTGCACCCATTTTAACATTGCTTTATCCACATCAACGTATTTTGTTTTTCTTAGTTTTTTTTGGCGTCTGTTTGAGCTTTCTTCGGCAAACTTTCAAATTTTGCATTCATTCCTTAAAATTGACGACAATGTACTAAACGATACTACAAATTTTTCTGCAACATGTAATGAAATGAGTTATTGCTTCATCGTGGTGTTGAGATTGGTTGCCTGAAGGGGCTTCTAGCTAACCAATCACAATACCAAGTCAATTGTTCAGAAAGCGTGTAAGGAAGGTGGTTATTACTTCCTCGTGTTGCTGAGATTGGTTGCCTGAAGGGGCTTCTAGCTAACCAATTACAATGCCAAGTAAAGATAACGAAACGATTCCAAATCCAAAAGAAATAAGTAGACTGACACAGATATATAGTTATATAAATATACTTTAATTTATCTATCTTTTTCTTCGAATTCTGTACATTTTCATACTAATACTTATTAATAATTTTACATCAAGTAAATGTGAACTTTATCAAATGCAAAAGGTAAAAGTTAATGAACATATGACTGTGAATTATATAAAGGTTAAAAAGGAAATTAATGAAGATGAATGAAAGTATTGTTTGGCGGTTACAGTCTCCCCCTCTGGCTACGAGTACGTCTCGGCGAGTTGCCAGCGGTTTGATGAATGTTTGAGTCTGCCTCTATAATAGTTTGTTTTGGACGTCCTCTTCTTCTGATTGGATATCGGGGCTTCGTTGCAATACCATTGGCATTTGAGTTGTAAGAAGTTAGCGCTGAGACATGGTATGTTCCCAATGGTACATCTACCTGGTCTGGATGTGCTATTTGAAATGCTGTATCTCCAATTTTGTTGACTATGATGTAAGGTCCGTCTCTTTTTGGAATAAATTTAGTTGTAATGCCTTTGCTAGCGCTACTTAGCACGTGTGTTGTTACTAAGACGGCATCGCCTAAAGTGTACGCAGGGGATGGTTTCCGTTTAGCATTTGCATATGCTAGTTGTCGCTCTTTGGTTATCTTCTCGAGTTGACGGGCGTCTTCTAAAACATTAGCCAACTGTTTTAACTGTGGCGTTATTTCTGGGACAAAATTTTCGTTGTCCACTATTGCACTAAAATCGTGCGTTACGTGAATTGGTGTCCTTAACTCTCTTCCGAACGTTAAGTATGCTGCTGTTTGTCCTGCTGTTTGGCATACGGCAGTATTCATCGAGAAACGGATTGATGGTAGCCGTGTACTCCATGTGCTGTGTTCTGTGCCCACCAGTATGGCCAGCTGTGTTTTCAAATCCCGATTTTTTCGTTCCACTACATTTGGCTGTGGGTGATACACGGGAGTCAGTCTTTGTTCAATGCCAAGACAGGAGGTAAGATGTTGCATGATTGTTGAGATGAACTGGGGTCCATTATCGCTTACTTTTCGGCGGGCTATGCCAAAGCGAAGAAAAATTTCATTCAGAGAGTAGTTGCACAACTTTCAGCGGTGGCTTCTTTAAGAGGGAACAGCTCTACCCATCTACTTGTTGTATCTTCCACTACAAAAATCCAACGATATCCATTACTTGGTGGTAGTGGTCCAAATAAGTCTACTAAGATCACTTCGAAACGCTGATTTAGTGGTGTTGATTGGAACAAACCAACAGGTTTCTGATTAGACGGTTTATATTGTTGACATTCGTTGCATTTCATAACGAAATCCGTTATGTATCCATTGATACCTTCCCAATAAAAATGAGGTATTATTCTCGACTTGGTTTTCTCGATTCCATAATGTCCAGCTTATGGGGCTTTGTGGAGAGCGAGTAAAATGTTTTGTTTTTCGCAGTCCGGTATGACCAGTGCTGCTTCTTCAATATCGTCCACGTATTTGTATAATATTCCATTATTCATTATATAACCTTGAGTAGCATATGGCGCTGCTTCCATTCCGCTACTTTCTTCAAAGGCATCAATTATAACTTTAAGCTTCGGGTCGCTAAGTTAACCATTTCGTATTTCAGAAGGATGGCATGTAGGAATATCTATTTGAATGTTGCATAATTCACATGAATGTGATGGAGGGCGAGACAAAGTGTCGGCTACAACGTTTGTTTTCCCTTTTATGTATCTGATTTTAAGGTCATAGGATTGTAATTGCATAGCCCATCTTGCCAGTCTACCAGTTGGCGACTTAAGTGACATTAACCATTTGAGAGGCTGATGATCGGTAAGTAATGTTATTTCTGAGCCTTCAAAATAGCCTCTGAATTTGTTCACTGCCCATACTATTGCCAATGCTTCACGTTCTGTTGTGGCGTAATTTCTTTCAGCCGGTGTCAATAATCGACTGGCGTATTCAATTGGGTGTTCCTCGGCTCCCTCCCCCTGGACCAAAACTGCTCCAATGGCGTAATTACTAGCATCAGTTTTTAATAAAAATGGCATTTTCTCATTGGCTTGCTGCAAAATGGGTGCTGTGACTAACAACTTTTTGAGAGTGTCGAAAGCTTCTTGTTGTTCATTTGTCCAGGTGTATGTAACATTTTTCTTCAATAAGTTACTCAAGGGTTTGCCCACATCAGAGAATTTGGGAATAAATCTTCGATACCAAGAGCAAGTCTGTAAAAATGTCAACACTTCTTTGGTATTCCTTGGTGGATGCATACTGTCTATGGCTGAGGTTTTTCTGGGTCAGTTTTAATTCCATTTTTTGTAAGTAAGTGACCTAAATATTTGATTTCTTCACAGCAGAATCGGCTTTTCTCTCTGTGGACTTTGAGGCCGTATTCATTAAGCCTTCTGAATAGTTTTTGAAGATCATCCAGGTGGTCACTAAAAGTTGGTGAACAAATAATGATGTTATCCAGATATGCAAAAATGTTCATTTCCCCTAAACCAGCCTTAACGCGATCCAAAAGACGTTGGAACGTAGCCGGTGCATTACGAAGTCCGAAACTCATTCGGTTGAATCGAAATGTTCCGAATGGGGTTATAAGTGCTGTTTTGTTTATGTCTGCTTCAGCAACAGCTATTTGCCAATATCCTGATTGTAAATCCAGCGTGCTCATGTACGACGTTGCTTTTGCATCGTGCAGCACGTCGTCAATTCTAGGCAGCGAGTATCGATCTGGTGTCGTAATAGCGTTAAGTTGTCGATAATCAATGCAGACTCTTATGTCTCCCGTCTTCTTGGGTACCATAACTACTGGTGAAGCCCACGGGGAGGCGCATGATTCGATTATTCCTTGTAGAAGCATCTTCTGTACTTCTGTTTTCAACTGGTCTTTCCTAGTTGGTGATAGTCTATATGGTGGTGAAGCGGTCGGTGGATGATTTCCGGTGTCGATGTAATGCTCTACTCCTTTTGCATGTACTCCATTTTCCCAGGAGAAAATTTTCTCATGCACCTTTAAAATTGCATCAAGCATTGTGCGGTGTTCCTGAGACAGGTGCCGTCCTTCTTCAATGCGGAGTTCAATGGTGTTGAGATTTATCCTGTGTGGTGGTTTAAAAAGAGTTTCATATCTACTTTCCGGGTCCGGCCGTCTCGTTTTTAAAAATACATTTTCAAAATATGTGTCGTTATTTGGGCTGCGAACGTGCAAAGGAAGGGCATTGCGGAACATGTCATATAATTCCTCTCTTGCAGCTCCTTCTGAAGATGTCGTCGGGACTTCATCATTTGTTTCGTCTATGGACATGTTTAATATTTGAGTTGGCGTATTACCAAGAGGAGAAATAGGTTTGATTGTATTGTCCTCCCAATTCAACAAAGAGATTGGTGTTGAGATGTCGCTTCTTGGTGAATGGAATTCCCTTTCGATGTGGTCATAATACTCGAACGTAACATTTGGGTTGTCAACAAAGCACCATGTTCGTTGTGCGAGATTCAATACAATTCCAGCACTTTCGAGAAAATCGGTTCCTATAAGAGTTATAGAATTTCGTCTCTCTGGTAACACGCTTATATTTATTATTTTTGACCGATTCCATTGTATATAAAAACTATAGTACTATTATGACGACGATCGATTGAGAGAATCGAGGTGAGGTGCCCTGGTACTAAGAAGCTGGAGAGATTGGAGAGTAGAGGACAGTGAGAAATTGAGGAAATTGACGATAAGAATGACGTTTCAGGCAACAATAAATGAACGAGAACAACGTATACAAAATTAAAGCTAGTTTAAGGGAGTCAACACTAACCTTTTTTTTGTTATTTTCTTCCACCAATTTTGTTTACGAAGGGGAAAGTTGAAGCTTTTTTTGCTCTATTTAAGGAGGAAGTAGGATAATAAATATAATTTTAAAGGGAATTATTGGTTGTATTTTTTCTTTCGTTGTGTGTGAGATATGCTGTAGCAAGTTAAGTAAATATAGCTGTATGCCCAAATTAAAGGCTGTAACCAATGTTGCCACTAAAGAATATAAGTTATACAAGAATTTATTATATGATGTAGGGATAGGAAGAAATTATTTTAATTTTGTAGGTTGATATTTGCATTCATATTTAAGTAGATATGATTTATATATGAAATTAGATTGTATGAATGCCATTAAGTAGATAGGTAATTATTATGTTATATTATCTATATTTTATATTAAATAGTAAACCAAATGGAATTTAGTAACAAAATAATATATACAATTTTGTTACGAAACCTAAGTATTTTATATATGTACATCTAAGTGAAGTAAAATCTTCGTAGAAAAAAATGAAATATTTATTAGGCGTGAAAAATATGAGAAAATAATTGGATTTATTTGTGCACATTAAAAAAAAAACAAAGTGGCAATAATGCCTTTTTTTTTGGTTTGTTAACGGTTTTTCTTTTCAGGAAATGCAATATGTGCTGTTGCTTCTCAAGCGTAGAAGACGGGTGTGTGAATGGGATGACAGATATGTCATAATATTAGCTTGGGACGCTTTTAATTATTCTAGGTCAGTATCATTGACAAAGCTTATGCGTTTGCAGTGATATTTTGAAAACTTTATTAATTTGATAAAAATTGTGTATTTTTGTGAACAGTTTTTTTTAAAACTAGAAAAATCTTAAAAAGCCCAAAATTAACTACTTTTTAATAATTTTTAATAGCAAATATAGCGCAATTAGTGAAGTAGCAATATATATTAGTGCAGTGATTCTTATTTGCCAAAAAATTTTAATAATAATTTTCGGTTTTTTATTAGTTAGTTAGTTAGTGCAGCGTTTTTATTTTATTTTTAAATACCTACCTGTCTACCTGTTGTGTTAGTTTCAAAGTGTTTTTTGTAAATTTACAATAGTCTTCTTTTTTACAGTGAAGTGTTTTGCATTAGATTTAATTGATTACTGTAATCAATACCCAGATAAGTGCAGTGTAGTTTCAAAGTGCCATATCGTTTTCATTGATTAAATTTTGTAACCCATTTAAGTGCAGTGCTTTTATTTTCCGAAAAAAAAAACCTATTTAGATTCTATTTTAGTATATTTTCTGTGCACAAGCATAAGAGTGTTACATATTTTAGTGCCGTGTGTTTTTTTTTATAAATATTGTTCATTAAACATTTTTTTTTTCAACTTAAAACAATAGGGTGCTTGTGCAATAGTTTGCCTTTTTGAAGTGTTTTTCGAGGTTTTTTCTCACTTATAAATTCATAGGGTGCTAAAGAAAAAATAGTGTTCTTTTCATAGTGGTGTTTTCATTTGAAAAAAAAGTAGATTCAGTTTCTTAGTATTGTTAAATTCAATAAGTTTTGTTTGGTGAGTTAAGTGTTTTTTATTTTAAATTTCTGGAGTTAACAAGTTTAGTAAACTTTTTGATCTACAGGGTGATTTTTATAAAACCTACATATATTAATTTTCTAATATTTAATCTTACATATTTTGTTCCTTACAATTATTTATTTGATTTAATAAATTTAGTTTTATAATTAAACTAATTGATTTAATAATTAATTTTATTTATTAAATTAATTAATTTAAACATTAATTTTATTTAATAAATAAGTTAATAATATATAAAAAATTAAATATTTTTATAATTACTTTCATTTATTAATTTGATTAAATAATTTTTAAAATTTCCTTTTTTTCTAAATTATCTTCGTTTGATAATTCAATTCATCTTTTAATTTAATTTATTTTATTATATAAATAATAAATTAATAACCTTGTTTCTGTATTTCACTGTACAGTTTTTATTTCTCTATTTATAATTAAATTCATTAATTTCTAAAATAATTTCATTTTTGTTTAAATAAATTATATTTTATAATTAATTTGATCTAAAATATTAATTAATTTCATAATCATAATATTTTCTAGATAACCGACATATTAATAATTTCATTATTCAAATTCATTAATTTCCATATTTGTTTAAATACATTTTTATTTAATTATATTAATTGATTTCATAATAAATTTAATTTTATTATTAAATTAATTAATTTTATATTTAATTTATATTAAATAATTTCATTTGATAAATTAATATTTTTTTTAATTTCATAGATTTAAAAAATTAATTAAATTTAATTAATTAAATTAATTTTTTATATATGTAACTTTATTTCATAAATTAAATAATTTGATTTTACGTTTGAATTAATTGATTTTGAAATAAATTTTATTATATAACTTAATTAATTAATTTGATAATTTGATCGATCGATTTACTCAATTATTTTCATTTAAAATGGTTATCTGCAGTTACGCAAACTGCAGTGAGCTGCAAAGAAATTTAGGTGATGTTTCGTTTTTTAAAATACCCAAAGACCATAGAAGGCCGGTTTGGTTAAAACATGGAAATATTTCACCCACGAAGGCTCTACCGGACAGAGCCTCCATGTGTGAAAAACATTTCCATGCTAAAGACATCCTTTTGAAATCCACACGGAAATGTCTTGCCAAATACGCGTTACCCATTTCTTCCGAGGCTGTTTGTAACTGCACCGATGTTGCAACTGATACAGCATGCCTTCGTTTAATGGAGGCTTGGAGGACCCGGAAGCAGCCTACCTCCACGGTCACCTCTGCAAACCGGGCTCCTGATTCTTCGTCTCCACCTCTACCTCCACCTCCACCCCCTCTACCTGTACCTTGCAGCCCAGCTTTATCACTGATAAATCTGGCTGCAAGCACTTCAACCAATTACATTAAAGACTACTCTCTTCCAGACGTGCCATCATGTTCGCACATTTCTCCGTCACAATTCCCTTCTCCTAATTACCCATCGTACAAATACCGCCCAAAAGCTAAACGCGAAAGCTTTATACCGCGCTATATTTTTGACACCCCCAAAAGACTGAAGAATAACCCTGGATACCGTATGAGGGAAGCTGTCGACACCCATATGGAAGAATTTCCAGAGGATGTGCGGACATTTGTGTTTTCACAACTGTTCCACAAACCTAACACACCCTGGGGACCTAAAGAAAGAGACTTATCTTTGCGATTTTTCTTTAAGTCCCCAGCGTGCTATAATTTCATGCTCAACGCAGGATTTAAGCTGCCGTCGGTAAGCACTATATACCGATGGCATTCAGAAATAAGATTACCAACAGGACTCAGTGCAAGGACACAGGATTTGCTGAGGGACAAAGCTAAAGAAATGACACCAATGGATAGAAAATGTGTGATCCTGTTTGATCAAATGGCCATCAAAACAGAGCTGGAATTCAACATAATGGACGACCTCATTTACGGACTCACTGATTTTGGCGAATTCGGAAAGGACGTAAAGATAGCTTCTAAGGTAATGGTATTTACACTTAGAGGCTTAAACAAGAACTGGAAGCAGACGATAGCATATTACATCGGATCACCAAAGTCAGGAATTTTATCCCAGATGTTGGTTAACATTATTACTGGAGTAATAAAATGTGGATTAAGTGTTGTTGCATCAAGCTGTGACCAGGGATCAATGAATGTTGCAGCATATACAAAAATAAGAACTTCGGACACCAAACCTTATGTGGATATTGATAATCATAGAGTTTTCTTACTCCATGATTATCCGCATATGTTTAAGAGCGTACGGAATATTTTGCTCCAACACATAATCTCTTTTGAGAACGAAGTTGTCGACTGGCGGATACTGGAGAGAATTTTCACACAGGATTCAAAAGGGATATTCCAAACAATGTTCAAGCTAACTTCGGCCCATATCCGACCAGTTCACTATGATAAATTGTCAGTAAAGTTAGCGACGCAGGTTTTCAGCCTCAATGTGTACACGGGAATCATGTATGCATTGAGCGTTGGTTTTTTTAAGTCCGATGAAGATAAGAAAGTAGCTTTGTCAACAGCTTTATTTATAAAAAGAATGAATGACCTCTTCGACACCTTTAATACAGGACAACTGTACTCTAGGAATCCTAACAAGCAGGTCCTATCGGAGACAACGGATACACTTGATGTCTTACAAAGTGCAAGAGAGTGGATTTCAACATGGAGATCTAGCAGCTCTCACACTATCCCACCATGCTTTAAAGGATTACAGCAAACTCTTCTGGGAATTGAGATGATGTGGGAACACTACAAGAGCGATGATCAGTCCTACTTTCTGCTTGCACATTTAAATTCAGATGTTATTGAGAATCTTTTTTCAATAATACGCAACAATAGAGGATCATATGAAAGGGACCCATCGGCATGGAGATTCATACGGAATTTGAAGCAGATAATTTTTCAGCATTTATCATCAGCGGAACATTCGGGTTATGAAGATGCCGGAGCGGAACCACTGCTGCAAGGAGCTAAACACGATCAACCCAGCATTGAAAACGAAAAGGATCCCACAAATAATGACTTCCTATTTGAAGAACAAATAGAGAACAATTTATTTGGTTTTTTTACCGGTCAACACTTAAATGCAGAAGATGTGGATGTGGAACCAGTATTGGACAAGCAAGAGGATGCGGATTCGATGAAACTCCAGAAAGCGGCTGCAGCATATTACGCTGGATTCGCAGCCTCAAAACTTAGAAAGAAGCTGAATTGTGAAACTTGCACTCAGTTCATGATCGACGAGGGGGACCAATTCAGGGAACAGACCTTGTTGATAGAACTGAGAGCTTATAAGACAACAGCTTCAACTTCTGAGTTTGGAAAACTGACAGTTCCTTCGACCCGTTTCGAAGATGATTCATTATGTACTTATATGAAGTAGTAATAGATCGAGGAATAGGCCTACTGGGGAAACCTCGAAAAAAAACGCATCTAGTGTTCTACCTCAAAAGGTGATGTGGAAAAGAATTCTTTACCTCTAAAAGTATTTTTTACAGTCAAAATCAAAATTGCTTATCTTAAACATACAAAATATATTTATTTTTTTAAATTTTACTAAAATTTATCTTTTAAAAACATTTTTTCATAGATAAAATATTTTTTTTTAATTTTATCAATTGTTTTTATCTTATTTTCTTTTAAAGATCAAAAGATATTTATTTTTTAAATTTTGCCAAAATGTCTCTACCCTTAAAAATACTTTTTTTAAAGGTAAAATAGATTTTTTTAATTTGTTTTATCTTAAGTATTTTTTAAAAGTAAAAAGATTTAATTTTTTATAATTAAATACTTTTTTTAATTTTTTTCATTTTTATTTATTAATTTATTTTTTAAATTTCTCTACTCTTAAAAATATTTTTTTTAGGTAAAATATTTTTTTTTTTAATTTTTATCTTAAGTAGGTATTTTTTAAAGTTAAAAAAATATTTATTTTTTTAAATCTTCCCAAAATGTTTATTTAAATTGTTTTTTTTTTTAATATTTTCGAATTTTGTTTACCTCCAAAAGTTTTTTTTTAAGGTAAAAAGTTATTCTTTTTTAAATTTTATCAAAATTTCTTTACTTTTAAAAGTATATTTTTTAAAGTTAAACCTATTTTTTCTTAAATTTATCAAGAGTTTCTTAAATGTAAAATACTTTTTTTTTAATTTTATCAAAATTTGTTTTCCTGTAAAAGTATTTTTTTAGCAGTAAAAGAATTGTTTTTTTTTTCTTAAAAATAAAATATTTTTTTTTATTTAATCAAAACTTGTTTACCTCTAAAAGCATTTTTTAAAATGTATTTATCTCAAAAAGTACCTACCTATTTTGTTAAACGTTAAAAGAAATAGTTGATTTTTTAATGTATCAAAATGTCTTAACTGTTAAAAGTATTTTTCTGAAAGGTAGCAAAAAGAAATTCTTTGTTCTGATCAATTTTTTTACATTTAAAGTAAGCAAACTTTTGATAAATTTACCTGTAAAAAAATTACTTTTAAAGTGTTTTTTTCTATTTTTTTTTTTCCAAAAAAATAAACCTCAGAAAATGTTTCTTGATTTTAATAAACCTCAAAAAATGTTTCTTGATTTTTTTTTTTGAACAAAAAGTTCTTGAAAGCCTCATAAAGAAATATAGCATCGTTGTAAGACTATGTTTGCCTATGAATTGTGAAAATAAGCAACGGTGTAATATGATTTTCAGCTCAAATTGAAAATTTTCAACAAATTCGAAGCAAATCAAATCATAATTAACCTATCTATAGACATATGTATGTATATTGTGTACTATCATAGACTTTGATAGAAAACAACAAAAAAATCTGTTGGCAAATTCAAATTCAAACAAAAAACCATACCGTTGTACAATGCACCATGACAACGAGAACATTTTTTTCCAGTTTTTTATGTCCAGTTTTTTTCAAGTGCATAAACAGATCGTTGCTTCGTTATAAAGAAGTTTTATAAAAAATTCGTTATATAGAAAATTTGTTTTTTTTTTTAACACTGCAAGTGTTCTTTTATATTTTCAAAAAAAAGTACCTTTACAAAAAAAACTCATTTTAAAGAAATTTATGTGTTTTATTTTTTTATTAAAAACATATCAATTTTCGATTGCACATGTTTTTGGTTTTTTATTTTATTAGAAAAATCTTCCAATTTAGTAAGGTGCAAATATGCATCATCTGAGGTTTCATCTCTTGTTTCAATAAAACTTCGAGTATTATCAAATGCAGCTCTCATATCATTATCGTTGGGTTTTTTTTCGAATAAATTCGATTTCAGCAATGTCATCTGATGAGTCCGATTACTCATCCTCAGGTTTAATAACATTCAAAATTGTTTCGTCTGAAGGAAGTTCCATGGTAGCAACATTTGCATCCACTGCAACAAAATCGTCAAATGTAATTGGATAAAAATCACTTGGTAAAACTCTGTTAAAGTTGCTGTTGTTCTCGAAATATTAATGATCTTATTGTTGTTAATGGAACTGAGTCTTCATCGGACCAATTATCAAAAGTACCAAACCCAGCTTTGTTAAAACAATTACGAATTGTACTTGTTTTAACATCGACGCACCAAGCCTTATAAACATCTGTAATGGCATCCAAAAGATTTGATTTGTATTCTCGTCCCTGATCCATAGCTTCAAGAACTCTCTGTAAGAATCGGTGACGATAATAAACTTTTAAATTTTGAATCACGCCTTGATCCATTGGTTGGAGTATTGATGTTGTATTCGTTGGGAAAAGTTTCAACTTTATTGCCTTTAAATAAATCTGAACCATAGGTGGTTGCGCATGACAGTTATCAAGAAAAAATAAAACTTTCCGTCCTTGTCGCACAAATTTTTGATATTCTTTGATTATCCATTTTTGGAAAAGTTCACCGGTCATCCAAGTGTTTTTATTATTAAAATAATAAACTGGCAATGACTGGATTACGAGGCTTATTCCAAATCAATAAACTATTTCATTGGCTCAACAAATAATTTTGCTTGAATCAACGAAATAATTTATTGGCTCAACAAACAAATTTTTCTAAATCAATAAACTATTTCATTGGCTCAACAAATAATTTTGCTTGAATCAACAAAATAAATTAATTGGCTCAACAAACAAATTTTTCTCAATCAATAAACTATTTCATTGGCTCAACAAATAATTTTACTTGAATCAACGAAATAATTTATTGGCCTAGCAAACAAATTATTCTAAATCAATAAACTATTACATTGGCTCAACAAACAAGTTTGATTGAATCAACGAAATAGTTTATCAGCCCAACAAACAAATTTATCCAATTCAATTAACTATTTGATTGGCTCAACAAACAAATTTTTACAATTCAATAAACTATTTTATTGGCTCAACAAACAAGTTTTTCCAATTCAATTAACTATTTTATTGGCTCAACAAACAGGATTATTGGCTCAACAAAAAAATTTTTCCAATTCAATAAACTATTTTATTGGCTCAATAAAGAAGTTTATTGCCTCAACAAACAAATTTTTCCAATTCAATAAACTATTTTATTGGCTCAACAAACAGGTTTATTGGCTCAACAAACAAACTTTTCCAATTGAATAAACTATTTTATTGGCTCAATAAACAAGTTTATTGGCTCAACAAACACATTTTTCCAATTCAATAAACTATTTTATTGGCTCAACAAAAGAATTTTTCAAATTCAATAAACTAATTTATTGACTCAACGAACAAGTTTATTGGCTGAACAAACAAATTTTTCCAATTCAATAAACTATTTTATTGGCTCAACAAACAGGTTTATTGGCTGTACAAACACATTTTTCCAATTCAATAAACGATTTTATTGGCTCAATAAACAATTTTTTCCAATTCAATAAAATATTTTTTTTTTTTTTCAGAAGCGCGCACTAAAGGGGTTTTTACTACCCTTAAAATGTTTAAACACAGTGCGAGCGTTAGGAAAATAGGAAAGGATTAAAGAGGAGATACCGATGCACACTGGTTTTGAACCTCTGAATATCGAAATGGCAGGGAAAAATTGTGTCAGGTAGAGCATTCCACATTCTTGTAGTGCGTTTTTGTTTGATGCCGTACCTATACACATGTTTTTGTTTTAAATCAAAACGTTGTGTAGTAATTTACTAGCTTACCGTGTTTTAAATTTATCTAGCCATCCAGTACTGCCTTTAAAATTATGCTGTCCCAAAGATTCAGACAAATATGTATCTTTTTGTTTGATAATAGAGCCCGAAAGTGGTAAATATCTTTTCCTGTTTATCTGCACCCATTTTAACATTGCTTTATCCACATCAACGTATTTTGTTTTTCTTAGTTTTTTTTTGGCGTCTGTTTGAGCTTTCTTCGGCAAACTTTAAAATTTTGCATTCATTCCTTAAAATTGACGACAATGTACTAAACGATAATACAAATTTTTCTGCAACATGTAATGAAATGAGTTATTGCTTCCTCGTGGTGTTGAGATTGGTTGCCTGAAGGGGCTTCTAGCTAACCAATCACAATACCAAGTCAATTGTTCAGAAAGCGTGTAAGGAAGGTCGTTATTACTTCCTCGTGTTGCTGAGATTGGTTGCCTGAAGGGGCTTCTAGCTAACCAATTACAACGCCAAGTAAAGATAACGAAACGATTCCAAATCCAAAAGAAATAAGTAGACTGACACAGATATATAGTTATATAAATATACTTTTAATTATCTATCTTTTTCTTCGAATTCTGTACATTTTCATACTAATACTTATTAATAATTTTACATCAAGTAAATGTGAACTTTATCAAATGCAAAAGGTAAAAGTTAATGAACATATGACTGTGAATTATATAAAGGTTAAAAAGGAAATTAATGAAGATGAATGAAAGTATTGTTTGGCGGTTACAGTCTCCCCCTCTGGCTACGAGTACGTCTCGGCGAGTTGCCAGCGGTTTGATGAATGTTGGAGTCTGCCTCTATAATAGTTTGTTTTGGACGTCCTCTTCTTCTGATTGGATATCGGGGCTTCGTTGCAATACCATTGGCATTTGAGTTGTAAGAAGTTAGCGCTGAGACATGGTATGTTCCCAATGGTACATCTACCTGGTCTGGATGTGCTATTTGAAATGCTGTATCTCCAATTTTGTTGACTATGATGTAAGGTCCGTCTCTTTTTGGAATAAATTTAGTTGTAATGCCTTTGCTAGCGCTACTTAGCACGTGTGTTGTTACTAAGACGGCATCGCCTAAAGTGTACGCAGGGGATGGTTTCCGTTTAGCATTTGCATATGCTAGTTGTCGCTCTTTGGTTATCTTCTCGAGTTGACGGGCGTCTTCTAAAACATTAGCCAACTGTTTTAACTGTGGCGTTATTTCTGGGACGAAATTTTCGTTGTCCACTATTGCTCTAAAATCGTGCGTTACGTGAATTGGTGTCCTTAACTCTCTTCCGAACGTTAAGTATGCTGCTGTTTGTCCTGTTGTTTGGCAAGTATTCTTTCATACCGCGTTTTGCATAAAGTATTAAAATTTCTCATAAAAGAGTTCGTTGCGACTCTGGTGACGGCGATGTTCGCCCTCCCAGCAAACATTATTTAAATACAAACAAAAAAAATATTCATGATAAAATGAATAACAACCAAAACTATTATCAACCTTTGCAAAGCCTTATGGCTGATGCTGATGATATTGATGAAATGTCTGAAAACGATAATAATGAACGTTCCAACGTCATTAAAGAAAGTGTTCCCCCTATAGTGGTTCTCAAATCTACAAGTGAACGAGTGTGACTCATGCTTAGTGACTTAAAGATCGACAAGTATCTTATAAAAAATATTTCTCTCGGTCAAAAAATTATATCTCCTTCAAACGAAACCTTTGAAAAATCAAAGCCGAACTTGTTAAGTTAGAAATTCAATTTTTTTCGTACTCTCGAAAAGAAGCGCGACCTTTTAAAATAGTTTTATCGGGTCTTGATCTCATAGCCGAAAAATTGGTTAAAGATGAACTTATTTCGTCTGGAATACAGTGCATTGATGTGAAAATGATCCAATACCAATAACTCAAAAACAAATGCGCAAACTAAAAGCTACATTTACATTGTTTATATTCAACGCGGTACAATAAAATTGAATGAACTTAAGCGAAACCATTCATGCTTGTTTAAAACTCTTGTTCGATGGGATTTCAAGAGGCAAAACCCCGGAAAAATAACGCAATGTCATAATTGCCAACTTTATGGACATGGTTCCATGCACTGTCACATTAAGAGTTTCTGTGCTAACTGCGCCGGCAGTCACAAAACAACTGAATGCAAAATTTCTGACGTGATTCGATGCGCCAATTGCAATGGACCTCACAAATCATCCGACTCGAACTGTATAAGTCGCCAACAATACTTGGATATTCGTCAAAAACTCTCCACTAATCGACGTGTAACTAACAACAAGCGCACACCACCTACACAAGTAGCACAAACAACTTTTGACCCACATTCTCTTTCTCATTTTCCTCCCTTACCCCAACGCTCCCATTCCCAACCTGTACCACCAAGGCTTACAAATAAAAATCGCTCTGCTGATCCATCATCATCACCATCACCATTGGAAGCTGTACAACACAAACAAGTTCAAGGTGAAAACAAAACATCATTTTCAAATAAAATTGAGAACAATACAACATTATTCTCCTTTGAAGAAATTAATTCTCTTTTGAGTGAAGTTTTATCTAAGCTTAGTGTCTGTCATAACAAAAGTGACCAGTTCAACGTAATAACATCTCTTGCCATCAAGTATATTTACTCAAATAATCATGCAATATAACTCTCTTAAAATTATAACTTGGAATGCCAGAGGCATCACAAAAAAGCAATTAGAATTTTTTAATTTTATTATTGATAAAAAAGTTGACATTGCGTTAGTCACAGAAACCTGGTTAAAAGAACAAAAATCATTTTCACACCCAAACTTTAAATGTTATCGTCTTGACAGGAGAAACGAAATAGGAGGAGGTGTAGCTGTTGTCATAAGAAAAGATATCGATCACTCGGTTCACCCTCACTTGCAACTACGATGTATTGAGTCAATTGGAGTAGATGTAGTTTTAGAAAACAACTCAAAAGTGAGTATTTTTTCCGTCTACTTCCCAGGTGGAAATAGAACTGTCGATAAAATTACTCAATTTAAAAGCGATCTACGTTAAATGTTTAGAAATCGAAACAAAGTCATTTTTGGTGGCGACATAAACTGTCGCCATCAACTATGGAATTGTCTCAGAGCTAATTGCTGAGGTAACGTGTTGTATGACGTAAATGAGACCCATCCAAATTTCTCTTTACTATACCCACCCAATTATACCTATGTTCCAACATCTAAATCTAAAAGTCCTTCTACATTAGACTTTTTTGTCACAAATATATCAACTAACTGTAACAGGCCATTTACTTACAACAAATTAGGATCTGATCATCTCCCAGTCAATATGAATATAAATCTGCAATTCCAAGTAAAACAAGCCAGACTGTACTACAAATTTTCTGCAGCAAATTGGAACCTTTTTACTTCCTTTTTTAACAGAAGCTGCATTATAAACAATATTTCTACTACTCCGATAAATAACACAACCCAAATTGATTCAATGTGCAGTAATTTTGTTTCATTGGTGAATAGCGCTGCTGACTTTGCAATACCTAAGTGTCCTGTAAAGGATAATTATTCGGTTCGACTTCCTAGCAATATTTTATTATTGATAAGACTAAGAAACTCTGAGAGAAGAAAATGGCTTCGCTATCGTTACGACTTCTTCCTCAAAAGCACAAAACTTTTAAACTCAGAAATAGCTAAAGAAATTGATAAATTCAAAAACTCACGCTGGAATAATCTTCTTTCGTCCTTTGATAAATCAAGTAAACCCTTTTGGAAAGTTACAAAGGTTATCAAAAAACGCGGTTCAGGTATTCCACCTCTTAAAACTCATGACAAACTATTAATAACGGCTAAGGAAAAGGCAAACTTATTAGCTTCAAATTTTTCAAAAAATCATGAAACAACAGCTCACTATAGTGATCATTGCACTTCTACTGAAGTTGCAAATACTATTGCTTTTATATCGCAATCAAATATCGAATTAATAGATTCACATTTAATTAATCCTAGTAAAGTCAGAAACTTGATTCAAGGCTTAAAAAATAAAAAATGTCCTGGCATGGATGGTATAAGTAACAAACTTTTGAAAGCTGTCCCTGTATCAGGCTTACGATACCTTGCCTCAATTTTCAATGCTTGTCTTAAACTAAGCTACTTTCCAGATTGTTGGAAAACAGCAATTGTTTTACCTATTGCAAAGCCCGGAAAACCAAGGGATGATGCTAACAGCTACAGGCCCATAAGCTTACTGAGTTCTATAAGCAAAATACTAGAAAAAATAATCAAAGAAAATCTTGATAATCACTTAACTGCAAACAATATTCTGCCTGATTATCAATTTGGATTCAGACCCTTTCACAACACAAGCCATCAAATTCTCCGAATAAAAAATCATGTAAAAGCAAAATTCAAAAATAAAGAGTCGACTGCCTTAGTACTTTTAGATATTGAAAAGGCCTTCGACACTGTCTGGCAGGATGCATTAATACACAAACTTGTTCAATTTAACTTCCCAATTAATATAATAAAAATTATCCAAAGCTTTTTAAGCGGCAGAAAATTTGTAGTAAAAGTAAAAAACGATAAATCTTGCTTTCAAAATATCCCAAATGGAATTCCCCAAGGTACAGTACTTGGTCCTACTCTCTTCAATATCTTTGTCTCCGATTTACCCAATCTGGGAAACAATATTGGTATTGCAATGTTTGCCGACGACACGGCTATTTTTACATCAGGTACATATTTTCTAGACGTTTATCATACATTGCAAACGTCTCTTTCTACAATAGAAAAATACTTTTTCAAATGGAAGATTAAAGTAAATCCATTGAAAACGCAAGCTATTTGGTTTACAAGACGTCGAAAATCTTGTTTCCTCCCAAACAATGTACAGCTTCGAATGGGCACCGTGAACATTGACTGGTCCGAACATTGTCGATATCTTGGTGTTATAATAGACAAAAAATTTAATTTTCAAAAACATATATCTACTACTATTGATAAGATAAATCTGTACAAAAGAATTCTTTACCCATTTATATGTAGAAGTTCTAAACTTAGCAAAGAAAATAAAATTTTAATGTTTAAATCAATTTTTCAATCTATCCTCCTGTACGGTGCTCCTGTTTGGAACGATTGTGCCAAAACTCACAAACTTAAGCTCCAAATATGCCAAAACAAAATTCTAAAAATGATGCTTGATTTACCATGGTGTTATTCAACTTACAGGCTTCATGAAAAATCCAATGTCAATCTTTTGAACTTCCTTATTGAAAATTTAACACGAAAATTTTATGTAAATTGTTCTTTCTCTGATAATGAACTGATTAAATGTTTATCTGCACCATAAGTTTATATATAAAATTAGAATATACTATATTTCTATATATATGACAAATTCATTCACTCCAAACTTACAGCTTAAGTTTGGAGTGAATGAATTTGTCGAATGGATTACTTTTTCTGAAAGGAATCCTTTGGCAATGTTTGTTTTCTTTGAACTGCAACCTTATATATACATTATAATTTAGAAACTTAATGTGGGAGTTTTGCAATATTAGTTTTAAGAGTTGAATAAGGGTTTTTGTTCGTAGCTTTCCCTTGAATTATTAATATCAAATCATTATACAACTTATTGTCATTATATGTTATTTTAAATTATAGTTGAAAAGGAAAAATATTTATCCTAAATCTCTCACTTGTAACCACCAAATGTAAAATAAAACTCTGTTATTGCTACTTAATAAATAAATAAAAAAAAAAAAAAAAAAAAAAAAAAAAACCAACAGGTTTCTGATTAGACGGTTTATATTTTTGACATTCGTTGCATTTCTTAACGAAATCCGTTATGTATCCATTGATACCTTCCCAATAAAAATGAGGTATTATTCTCGACTTGGTTTTCTCGATTCCATAATGTCCAGCTGTTGGGGCTTTGTGGAGAGCGAGTAAAAAGTTTTCTTTTTCGCAGTCCGGTATGACCAGTGCCGCTTCTTCAATATCGTCCACGTATTTGTATAATATTCCATTATTCATTATATAACCTTGAGTAGCTTATGGCGCTGCTTCCATTCCGCTACTTTCTTCAAAGGTATCAATTATAACTTTAAGCTTCGGGTCGCTAAGTTAACCATTTCGTATTTCAGAAGGATGGCATGTAGGAATATCTATTTGAATGTTGCATAATTCACATGAATGTGATGGAGGGCGAGACAAAGTGTCGGCTACAACGTTTGTTTTCCCTTTTATGTAGTTGATTTTAAGGTCATAGGATTGTAATTGCATAGCCCATCTTGCCAGTCTACCAGTTGGCGACTTAAGTAACATTAACCATTTGAGAGGCTGATGATCGGTAAGTAATGTTATTTCTGAGCCTTCAAAATAGCCTCTGAATTTGTTCACTGCCCATACTATTGCCAATGCTTCACGTTCTGTTGTGGCGTAATTTCTTTCAGCCGGTGTCAATAATCGACTGGCGTATTCAATTGGGTGTTCCTCGGCTCCCTCCCCCTGGACCAAAACTGCTCCAATGGCGTAATTACTATCATCAGTTTTTGCTGCAAAATGGGTGCTGTGACTAACAACTTCTTGAGAGTGTCGAAAGCTTCTTGTTGTTCATTTGTCCAGGTGTATGTAACATTTTTCTTCAATAAGTTACTCAAGGGTTTGCCCACATCAGAGAATTTGGGAATAAATCTTCGATACCAAGAGCAAGTCTGTAAAAATGTCAACACTTCTTTGGTATTCCTTGGTGGATGCATACTGTCTATGGCTGAGGTTTTTCTTGGTCAGTTTTAATTCCATTTTTTGTAAGTAAGTGACCTAAATATTTGATTTCTTCACAGCAGAATCGGCATTTCTCACTGTGGACTTTGAGGCCGTATTCATTAAGTCTTCTGAATAGTCTTTGAAGATCATCCAGGTGGTCACTAAAAGTTGGTGAACAAATAATGATGTCATCCAGATATGCAAAAATGTTCATTTCCCCTAAACTAGCCTTAACTCGATCCAAAAGACGTTGGAACGTAGCCGGTGCATTACGAAGTCCGAAACTCATTCGGTTGAATCGAAATGTTCCGAATGGGGTTATAAATGCTGTTTTGTTTTTGTCTGCTTCAGCGACAGCTATTTGCCAATATCCTGATTGTAAATCCAGCGTGCTCATGTACGACGTTGCTTTTGCATCGTGCAGCACGTCGTCAATTCTAGGCAGCGAGTATCGATCTGGTGTCGTAATAGCGTTAAGTTGTCGATAATCAATGCAGAAGCGGTCGGTGGATGATTTCCGGTGTCGATGTAATGCTCTACTCCTTTTGCATGTACTCCATTTTCCCAGGAGAAAATTTTCTCATGCACCCTTAAAATTGCATCAAGCATTGTGCGGTGTTCCTGAGACAGGTGCCATCCTTCTTTAATGCGGAGTTCAATGGTGTTGAGATTTATCCTGTGTGGTGGTTTAAAAAGAGTTTCATATCTACTTTCCGGGTCCGGCCGTCTCGTTTTTAAAAATACATTTTCAAAATATGTGTCGTTATTTGGGCTGCGAACGTGCAAAGGAAGGGCATTGCGGAACATGTCATATAATTCCTCTCTTGCAGCTCCTTCTGAAGATGTCGTCGGGACTTCATCATTTGTTTCGTCTATGGACATGTTTAATATTTGAGTTGGCGTATTACCAAAAGGAAAAATAGGTTTGATTGTATTGTCCTCCCAATTCAACAAAGAGATTGGTGTTGAGATGTCGCTTCTTGGTGATTGGAATTCCCTTTCGATGTGGTCATAATACTCGAACGTAACATTTGGGTTGTCAACAAAGCACCATGTTCGTTGTGCGAGATTCAATACAATTCCAGCATTTTCGAGAAAATCGGTTCCTATAAGAGTTATAGAATTTCGTCTCTCTGGTAACACGCTTATATTTATTATTTTTGACCGATTCCCAATAATTATTCGACACGTCGTACACAAAATATCTTTTTTCGTATCTAATCCATCTGCAAGCGTGACGTTTGCACTTACCCTATGAAACTTATGTCCAGTTTTTTTCAAGTGCATAAAAAGATCGTTGCCTGCTATAGTGGTCAAGGCTCCAGTGTCAATGTAGGCGAGCAATTCCTTACCTTTTGTTGAAAACGGTACTGTTGGTATACCTCCTTTTGACGCAATTCTAAAGCTTTGAATCTGACTATAAGATTGGCTGGAAGCTGGCTTTCGGCAGTTTGGACAGTTGCTTCTATAGAATCCAGTTGTACCACAGCCAAAACATGATATTTGGGGTTTTTCTTCCGTTTTTTGAGGTGTTCTTGTTGGCTGTAATTCGCCTGCTTTCTTTTGTTGCAATTTCCGACAATCTTCTGTCTTATGTCCTCGGTAATTGCAATTATTGCATCTTACTTTTTGTTTGTTGATTGGTGCTTCCATGAGTTGATGCCTTGTATTTATTGAGAGCTGTTCCCAGTCCCTACATAGCGTTAGCAATTCATCGAATCGTGTAAACTGCTCTCTTCTCACATCTGCGAATCACTTCTAATAAAAGTGAATAAATCATATCCAGAGCGATCTCCTCAGAAAATCGAGTGCACGGTAACTCTGCAATTAGTGCTCCTTTTTCACTAATGAAAATGTCGGTTGCCTCACCTCTTTTCTGTTTGGTTTCAAAGATTAGGTTGAAGATTACGTGGGCTTTACTATTGGGAGCAAATTGTTTTTTCATTAAATCGATTGCCCGATTCCAAGTTGTAGCCTCATCCTTCACGCCTTTCCACCACCTAATTGCGAAATCTCTGAAGAGTAATGGCAACTCTATCAAAGCATCTTCATCCGATGTGTTTTTTATATTTTTAAAAATTTCCACTGCCTGCAGAAAATTGTCCAATTTTTGGCCATCCGTTTCTCCATGGAACCTTTCCGAGCATTCGGATAGGCTTATGCTCCGCCGCATCAGATTCTGTAGTTGCCGTTGCGATATTTTAAGAACTTCCTCTTCATCGGAGGCAGCAGAAGCAGCAGCAGCCGTGGACTTGGATTTAGTTGTTCGTGGCATTTTGCTAAATTTCGTAGTTGTTGCCCTGTAGTTGGTGCGCCAGTTTGTAATGAAATGAGTTATTGCTTCCTCGTGGTGTTGAGATTGGTTGCCTGAAGGGGCTTCTAGCTAACCAATCACAATACCAAGTCAATTGTTCAGAAAGCGTGTAAGGAAGGTGGTTATTACTTCCTCGTGCTGTTGTGTTGCTGAGATTGGTTGCCTGAAGGGGCTTCTAGCTAACCAATTACAATGCCAAGTAAAGATAACGAAACGATTCCAAATCCAAAAGAAATAAGTAGACTGACACAGATATATAGTTATATAAATATACTTTTAAGTATCTATCTTTTTCTTCGAATTCTGTATATTTTCATACTAATACTTATTAATAATTTTACATCAAGTAAATGTGAACTTTATCAAATGCAAAAGGTAAAAGTTAATGAACATATGACTGTGAATTATATAAAGGTTAAAAGGGAAATTAATGAAGATGAATGAAAGTATTGTTTGGCGGTTACAAACATCATTTTTCTATTCTCCCCTTTAAACTTTTTCTATCATCGATAATTTCTCTGTTAGCGAAATAGCTTTGCGCTTCGACATTTTGGTAACAATTCTCGAACTTAAAATGCCGACTCAAACGATTGACCTGTTGATATGCGTAACATTTCTACTGCACATGCGCTTTTTCATGCATCCATGCATACACACATTCACTTTAAGACAATTTTTCCCAAAACGGGGAATTCCTTTTTAAAAAAAAGGAATACAAATCGTAGTAAACTTTGTTTTCAAATTTGAAAATTGACATTTCGTTATAAAGAAACAACTTTGCTTTCGGGCCACAAAATTAGTTCCTTATAAAGAGACTTTCACTATAGAGAATTTCGTTGTAAAGAACCTAATTCGTATAGGATATTTCTTAAGGGAAAGGGGAACAAAATCAAATTCGCTATAGAGAGAATTACGTTATAAGGAGGTTCGTTATAAAGAAGTTTGACTGTATTTGAAATTTGATAATTTTAACGCGTTATTGTGTACCATAAAAACATCTATTATAAACACAACAACTTTTAAAAAATTATCGATATGTCAACGGAAATTATTATGACTTATTTGGCTCAGTAAAAGATCTCATTTTGGTATTTGACTTGAAATTGATCAGAGCTTCAGAGCATTGAATATTGAAAAAAAGCTAGCGAGTAACGCATGTCTCTGGTACATACCTACATACATACATTAATTGTCAAATCACTCGCTTCGAAAAAGGTAAGCGATTGAGTTGATAAGCAAAAGATGCCAAAGTTTCTATACATGGTTTAGTTATTTTTGATACACAGCGGAAGTATAATTTGATATTTTTTTTTTTATTTTTTCTCTTACAGATTGTCGAGATGCTACAATTATGTGGTCACTTCATGGGTACTATATTTCCAGCCAAAAATCTATTCGAAAAGACAAATTTGGAAAGAAAAGCACCACTAAGTATACGATCAAGGACTCACAGGAGTCATTTCTTTACATTGGGAGGACGATTTAGGTGATTGAAGACCATATTGCATTTTTGAACCAGAGATCAGAAAATGTTCAGCCCATCATATTTGTCCTTGGGGAAGATGTACTACATTTTCAAGAAATATACGTCTATTTTGACGGTGTTAAATTCCCGTTCGCATCATTTGTAAGAGCTGTAGACATTTGTTTTAATATATTTTTTTATTTAACTTAAAGTTTCCTGATGCATCTTATAGTTTTTGGAATTTTATTGAATCCTTGTATTTCAGTGATAAACAAAATCAATGTTCAAAGACTCATTTATTGCTCAATGCAATAAATCCAATAAATGTTTGTGACTAAAAATATGTTTTTTACTTTCATATTTTCAGAAAAGTTACTTGGAAGTATTCCAGAAAACGTATTGGACGTTTCTAGAAAAATTACTTGAATGTATACAAGAAAACGTATTGGACGTTTCTATAGGAAATTTACTTGGACGTATACAAGAAAATGTATTGGACGTTTCTATAGTAAAGGGAAGCAATTTTTACCAATTTAATAAATTATTTCATTGGCCCAACAAATAACTTAGCTTGAATCAACGAAATAATTTATTGGCTCAACGAACAAATTATTCCAAATCAATAAACTATTTCATTGGCTCAACAAATAATTTTGCTTGAATCAACGAAATAATTTATTGGCTCAACAAACAAATTTTTCTAAATCAATAAACTATTTCATTGGCTCAACAAATAATTATGCTTGAATCAACGAAATAATTTATTGGCTCAACAAACAAATTTTTCTAAATCAATAAACTATTTCATTGGCTCAACAAATAATTTTGCTTGAATCAACGAAATAATTTATTGGCTCAACAAACAAATTTTTCTCAATCAATAAACAATTTCATTGGCTCAACAAATAATTTAACTTGAATCAACGAAATAATTTATTGGCCTAACAAACAAATTATTCCAAATCGATAAACTATTACGTTGGCCAACAAACAAGTTTGATTGAATCAACGAAATAGTTTAGTGGCCAGACAAACAAATTTTTCCAATTCAATTAACTATTTGATTGGCTCAAACAACAAATTTTTCCAATTCAATAAACTATTTTATTGGCTCAATAAACAAGCTTATTGGTTCAACAAACAAATTTTTCAAATTCAATAAACTATTTTATTGGCTCAATAAACAAGTTTATTGCCTCAACAATCAAATTTTTCCAATTCAATGAACTATTTTATTGGCTCAACAAACAGGTTTGTTGGCTCAACAAACAAATTTTTCCAATTCAATAAACTATTTTATTGTCTCAACAAACAGGTTTATTGGCTAAACAAACAAATTTTTTTAATTCAATAAACTATTTTATTGGCTCAACAAACAGGTTTATAGGCTCAACAAACAAATTTTTCCAATTCAATAAACTATTTTGTTGGCTCAACAAACAAATTTTTCAAATTCAATAAGCTAATTTATTGGTTCAACGAACAAGTTTATTGGCTCAACAAAAAATTTTTTCAAAGTCAATAAACTATTTTATTGGCTCAACAAACAGGTTTATTGGCTCAACAAACAAATTTTTCCAATTCAATAAACTATTTTATTGGCTCAACAAACAAGTTTTTCCAATTCAATTAACTATTTTATTGGCTCAACAAACAGGATTATTGGCTCAACAAACAAATTTTTCCAATTCAATAAACTATTTTTTTGTCTCAACAAACAGGTTTATTGGCTCAACAAACAAATTTTTCCAATTCAATAAACTATTTTATTGGCTCAACAAACAGGTTTATTGGCTCAACAAACAAACTTTTCCAATTCAATAAACTATTTTATTGGCTCAATAAACAAGTTTATTGGCTCAACAAACAAATTTTTCCAATTCAATAAACTATTTTATTGGCTCAACAAACAAATTTTTCAAATTCAATAAACTAATTTATTGGCTCAACAAACAAGTTTATTGGCTGAACTAACACATATTTCCAATTCAATAAACTATTTTATTGGCTCACAAACAGGTTTATTGTCTGTACAAACACATTTTTCCAATTCAATAAACGATTTTATTGGCTCAATAAACAATTTTTTCCAATTCAATAAAATATTTTTTTTTTGAAGCGCGCACTAAAGGGGTTTTTACTGGCTCAATAAACAAGTTTATTGCCTCAACAATCAAATTTTTCCAATTCAATAAACTATTTTATTGGCTCAACAAACAGGTTTATTGGCTCAACAAACAAATGTTTCTAATTCAATAAAATTATTTTATTGGCTCAACAAACAAATTTTTCAAATACAATAAACTAATTTATTGGTTCAACGAACAAGTTCATTGGCTCAACAAAAAAATTTTTCCAATTCAATAAACTATTTTATTGGATCAACAAACAGGTTTATTGGCTCAACAAACAAATTTTTCCAATTCAATAAACTATTTTATTGGCTCAACAAACAAGTTTTTCCAATTCAATTAACTATTTTATTGGCTCAACAAACAGGATTATTGGCTCAACAAACAAATTTTTCCAATTCAATAAAGTATTTTATTGGCTCAATTAAGAAGTTTATTGCCTCAACAAACAAATTCTTCCAATTCAATAAACTATTTTATTGTCTCAACAAACAGGTTTATTGGCTCAACAAACAAATTTTTCCAATTCAATAAACTATTTTATTGGCTCAATAAAAAAGTTTATTGCCCCAACAAACAAATTCTTCCAATTCAATAAAATATTTTATTGTCTCAACAAACAGGTTTATTGGCTCAACAAACAAATTTTTTCAATTCAATAAACTATTTTATTGGCTCAACAACCAGGTTTATTGGCTCAACAAACAAATTTTTCCAATTCAATAAACTATTTTATTGTCTCAACAAACAGGTTTATTGGCTAAACAAACAAATTTTTTTAATTCAATAAACTATTTTATTGGCTCAACAAACAGGTTTATAGTCTCAACAAACAAATTTTTCCAATTCAATAAACTATGTTGTTGGCTCAACAAACAAATTTTTCAAATTCAATAAACTAATTTATTGGTTCAACGAACAAGTTTATTGGCTCAACAAAAAATTTTTTCCAAGTCAATAAACTATTTTATTGGCTCAACAAACAGGTTTATTGGCTCAACAAACAAATTTTTGCAATTCAATAAACTATTTTATTGGCTCAACAAACAAGTTTTTCCAATTCAATTAACTATTTTATTGGCTCAACAAACAGGATTATTGGCTCAACAAACAAATTTTTCCAATTCAATAAACTATTTTATTGTCTCAACAAACAGGTTTATTGGCTCAACAAACAAATTTTTCCAATTCAATAAACTATTTTATTGGCTCAACAAACAGGTTTATTGGCTCAACAAACAAACTTTTCCAATACAGTAAACTATTTTATTGGTTCAATAAACAAGGTTATTGGCTCAACAAACAAATTTTTCCAATTCAATAAACTATTTTATTGGCTCAACAAACAGGTTTATTGGCTCAACAAACAAATTTTTCCAATTCAATAAACTATTTTATTGGCTCAATAAAAAAGTTTATTGCCTCAACAAACAAATTCTTCCAATTCAATAAAATATTTTATTGTCTCAACAAACAGGTTTATTGGCTCAACAAACAAATTTTTTCAATTCAATAAACTATTTTATTGGCTCAACAAACAGGTTTATTGGCTCAACAAACAAATTTTTCCAATTCAATAAACTATTTTATTGGCTCAACAAACAGTTTTATTGGCTCAACAAACAAACTTTTCCAATTCAATAAACTAGTTTATTGGCTCAATAAACAAGCTTATTGGCTCAACAAACAAATTTTTCCAATTCAATAAACTATTTTATTGGCTGAACAGGTTTATTGGCTGTACAAACACATTTTTCTAATTCAATAAACGATTTTATTGGCTCAATAAACAATTTTTTCCAATTCAATAAAATATTTAATTTTTTTTTTTTTTTTGAAGCGCGCACTAAAGGGGTTTTTACTACCCTTAAAATGTTTAAACACAGTGCAAGCGTTAGGAATATAGGAAAGGATTAAAGAGGAGATACCGATGCACATTGGTTTTGAACCTCTGAATGTCGAAATGGCAGTGAAAAATTGTGTCAGGTAGAGCATTCCACATTCTTGTAGTGCGACTAAAGAAAGAATTCCTAGAAGCACGAGTATAACGGTTGAATTGTTTAAGGGGAGGAATGCAACTGGCTATTTCACTAGAGCACTGTTTGTGAAAATAACGGTAAAATAACGAGAGACATGAAACATTGCGGCGATGTTCTAGAGGTGCAATTAGTTCCGTTATATTTCTATCACCTATCATTTTTATAGCTCTTCTTTGAATTCTATCCAATAGACTTAAGTAGATTATTGGAGCACCTGCCCAAACATGAGAATTGTACTCGAGTTTTGGACGAATTAAGGCTTTATAGATAACAGCCAGATCAGCCGAAGAAAACCTTAACACTTAGCTGCATTTTTGGCTACATTAAAAATGTGACCGTTCCACATAAGGTGATCCGTGATACACATGCCGAGGACAGAAAGCTTTTCGGTTTCCTCAATGCAAGTGCCACTCATGGATAGTGGCATGGGGGTGGGTTTCGTTTTAACGACAGTCGACAGCATTAAGTTTTTGAAGCATTAAATTCTACGCCATTTTTGATTCCGCATTGGACAATGCTGTCGAGATCAGAATTTAATGAGCTTATCATACGCTGCCGTTCAAGTTCCACATCCGAAGGACATGGATGTGAATCTAAAAACGAATATGAAAAGCTGAGGGTACTGTCATTAGTAAAACAGTTTAATGGATTAGAAGTTTCAGACAGCATATCATTAATAAATATGAGGAAAAGGGTCGGCGACAAAACGGAGCCCTGGGGCAGACCAGCGTTTATTTTGTGGGTTTCAGACTTGAAACCGTCCAATTTCTAATCCAACGAAGAAGAGATTCATCGATACCAAATGCGAGCATTTTCGATAAGAGAGCTTGATGCCAAACTCTATCAAACGCTTTTGAAATATCAAGCGCAATAATCTTACTTTCTCCAAAACAATGTAAAGATTTGTTCCACTGTTCGGTGAGATATACCATCACATCACCAGTGGATATTGCTAAGAAAGCCGTACTGCCGGTCATTAAGAAGCTTTCGTTCTTCGAGATATTTCTTGAGCTGAAAATTAATCAGCGTTTCCATGACCTTGAGGGTGAAGAAGATACGCCTTTTTTAGGAACAGGCTGGACAAATGCTGTTTTCAATCCACTCGAAAAGAGACCAGTAGAATAGGATAGATGGAAAAGCTTACACAGTGGTTTTGCCAGCGTTGAAGAACACCTCTTCAGAACAATGGGAGGGATACTATCCGGGCCAGCAGATTTCGCGGATCTTTGAGAACTCTAGCAACTGCACGAGTGCGAAAGAAGATTTGTCCCATAGAATCATTTACGCTCTCAAGTACAGGAGGAGTCACAACACTTTCTGGCAGCGTCGAATTAACAGCAAACTGTGCTGCAAGCAAATTGGCTTTATCTATCGAGCTGACAAAAGGTGTGTCGTTGAAGACGAGCGTTGGAACGAACGACGAAGTAGCATTTCGTATATTCTTTGCAAATGACCAAAAATGTTTACTACTACTACTAAATTGTAGAATTGTTTGCCTTAATTTTTGGTCATGCAAAAACTTGGTTCTACGAATATGACCGTTACAGGTCTTCCTGGCTTGTTGAAACTTCTTCCGGTTTTCTTCAGTAGGGTTGGCTTTATAACTACGGAAACTTACTTCTCTAACCCTAATAACCTCTTTACAGCTCGAATCAAACCATGAGTATTCTTTGGGTTTGATAGATTTTACCCTATTCGGGATAAAATTTCTCATTCCACTTAAACTAACTTAAAGTTTACTGAATCATCTTATAGTTTATGGAATTTTATTGAATCCTTGTATTTCAGTGATAAAAAAAAATCAATGTTCGAAGACTCATTTATTGCTCAATGCAATAAATCCAATAAATGTTTGTGACTAAAAATATGTTTTTTACTTTCATATTTGCAGAAAAGTTACTTGAATGTATTCCAGAAAACGTATTGGACATTCCTATATGAAATTGACTTGGATGTATTCCAGAAAACGTATTGGACGTTTCTAGAAAAATTACTTGAATGTATACAAGAAAACGTATTGGACGTTTCCATAGGAAATTTACTTGGACGTATACAAGAAAACGTATTCTATAGTAAAGGGAAGCAATTTTTACCAATTTAATAAATTATTTCATTGACCCAACAAATAACTTAGCTTGAATCAACGAAATAATTTATTGGCTCAACGAACAAATTATTCCAAATCAATAAACTATTTCATTGGCTCAACAAATAATTTTGCTTGAATCAACGAAATAATTTATTGGCTCAACAAACAAATTTTTCTAAATCAATAAACTATTTCATTGGCTCAACAAATAATTATGCTTGAATCAACGAAATAATTTATTGGCTCAACAAACAAAGTTTTCTCAATCAATAAACAATTTCATTGGCTCAACAAATAATTTTACTTGAATCAACGAAATAATTTATTGGCCTAGCAAACAAATTATTCTAAATCAATAAACTATTACATTGGCTCAACAAATAAGTTTGATTGAATCAACGAAAATGTTTATTGAACAGACAAACAAATTTTTCCAATTCAATTAACTATTTGATTGGCTCAACAAACAAATTTGTCCAATTCAATAAACTTATTTATTGGCTCAACAAACAGGTTTATTGGCTCAACAAACAAACTTTTCCAATTCAATAAACTATTTTATTGGCTCAATAAACAAGTTTATTGGCTCAACAAACAAATTTTTCCAATTCCATAAACTATTTTATTGGCTCAACAAACAGGTTTATTGGCTCAAAAAACAAATTTTTCCAATTTAATAAACTATTTTATTGGCTCAACAAACAAATTTTTCAAATTCAATAAACTAATTTATTGGCTCAACGAACAAGTTTATTGGCTGAACAAACAAATATTTCCAATTGAATAAACTATTTTATTGGCTCAACAAACAGGTTTATTGGCTGTACAAACACATTTTTCCAATTCAATAAACGATTTTATTGGCTCAATAAACAATTTTTTCCAATTCAATAAAATATTTTTTTTTTTTGAAGCGCGCACTAAAGGGGTTTTTACTGGCTTAATAAACAAGTTTATTGCCTCAACAATCAATTTTTTCAAATTCAATAAACTATTTTATTGGCTCAACAAACAAATTTTTCCAATTCAATAAAATTATTTTATTGGCTCAACAAACAAATTTTTCAAATACAATAAACTAATTTATTGGTTCAACGAACAAGTTCATTGGCTCAACAAAAAAATTTTTCCAATTCAATTAACTATTTTATTGGCTCAACAAACAGGTTTATTGGCTCAACAAACAAATTTTTGCAATTCAATAAACTATTTTATTGGCTCAACAAACAAGTTTTTCCAATTCAATTAATTATTTTATTGGCTCAACAAACAGGATTATTGGCTCAACAAACAAATTTTTCCAATTCAATAAACTATTTTATTGGCTCAATAAAGAAGTTTATTGCCTCAACAAACAAATTCTTCCAATTCAATAAACTATTTTATTGTCTCAACAAACAGGTTTATTGGCTCAACAAACAAATTTTTTCAATTCAATAAACTATTTTATTGGCTCAACAAACAGGTTTATTGGCTCAACAAACAAATTTTTCCAATTCAATAAACTATTTTATTGGCTCAACAAACAGGTGTATTGGCTCAACAAACAAACTTTTCCAATTCAATAAACTATTTTATTGGCTCAATAAACAAGTTTATTGGCTCAACAAACAAATTTTTCCAATTCAATTAACTATTTTATTGGCTGAACAAACAGGTTTATCGGCTGTACAAACACGTTTTTCCAATTCAATAAACGATTTTATTGGCTCAATAAACAATTTTTTCCAATTCAATAAAATATTTATTTTTTTTTTTTGAAGCGCGCACACAAGGGGTTTTTACTACCCTTAAAATGTTTAAACACAGTGCAAGCGTTAGGAAAATAGGAAAGGATTAAAGAGGAGATACCGATGCACATTGGTTTTTAACCTCTGAATATCGAAATGGCAGGGAAAAATTGTGTCAGGTAGAGCATTCCACATTCTTGTAGTGCGACTTAAGAAAGAATCTCTATACTTAACAGTACGTCCGAAGTTGGGCTCAAGGGTAAACTGATGGGCATTCCTAGAAGCACGAGTATTACGGTTAAATTGTTTAAGGGGAGGAATGCAACTGGCTATTTCACTAGAGCACTGTTTGTGAAAATAACGGTAAAATAACGAGAGACATGAAACATTGCGGCGATGTTCTAGAGGTGCAATTGCTTCCGTTATATTTCTATCACCTATCATTTTTATAGCTCTTCTTTGAATTCTATCCAATAGACTTAAGTAGATTATTGGAGCACCTGCCCAAACATGAGAATTGTACTCGAGTTTTGGACGAATTAAGGCTTTATAGATAACAGCCAGATCAGCCGAAGAAAACCTTAACACTTAGCTGCATTTTTGGCTACATTAAAAATGTGACCGTTCCACATAAGGTGATCTGTGATACACATGCCGAGGACAGAAAGCTTTTCGGTTTCCTCAATGCAAGTGCCACTCATGGATAGTGGCATGGGGGTGGGTTTCGTTTTAACGACGGTAGACAGCATTAAGTTTTTGAAGCATTAAATTCTACGCCATTTTTGATTCCCCATTGGACAATGCTGTCGAGATCAGAATTTAATGAGCTTATCATACGCTGTCGTTCAAGTTCCACATCCGAAGGACATGGACTGTCATTAGTAAAACAGTTTAATGGATTAGAAGTTTTAGACAGCATATCATTAATGAATATGAGGAAAAGGGTCGGCGACAAAACGGAGCCCTGGGGCACACCAGCGTTTATTTTGTGGGTTTCAGACTTGAAACCGTCCAATTTCTAATCCAACGAAGAAGAGATTCATCGATACCAAATGCACGCATTTTCGATAAGAGAGCTTGATGCCAAACTCTATCAAACGCTTTTGAAATATCAAGCGCAATAATCTTACTTTCTCCAAAACAATGTAAAGATTTGTTCCACTGTTCGGTGAGATATACCATCACATCACCAGTGGATATTGCTAAGAAAGCCGTACTGCCGGACGTTAAGAAGCTTTCGTTCTTCGAGATATTTCTTGAGCTGAAAATTAATCAGCGTTTCCATGACCTTGAGGGTGAAGAAGATACGCCTTTTTTAGGAACAGGCGGGACAAATGCTGTTTGCAATCCACTCGAAAAGAGACCAGTAGAATAGGATAGATGGAAAAGCTTACACAGTGGTTTTGCCAGCGTTGAAGAACACCTCTTCAGAACAATGGGAGGGATACTATCCGGGCCAGCGGATTTTGCGGATCTTTGAGAACTCTAGCAACTGCACGAGTGCGAAAGAAGATTTGTCCCATAGAATCATTTACGCTCTCAAGTACAGGAGGAGTCACAACACTTTCTGGCAGCGTCGAATTAACAGCAAACTGTGCTGCAAGCAAATTGGCTTTATCTATCGAGCTGACAAAAGGTGTATCGTTGAAGACGAGCGTTGGAACGAACGACGAAGTAGCATTTCGTATATTCTTTGCAAATGACTTAAAATGTTTACTACTACTACTAAATTGTAGAATTGTTTGCCTTAATTTTTGGTCATGCAAAAACTTGGTTCTACGAATATGACCGTTACAGGTCTTCCTGGCTTGTTGAAACTTCTTCCGGTTTTCCTCAGTAGGGTTGGCTTTATAACTACGGAAACTTACTTCTCTAACCCTAACAACCTCTTTACAGCTCGAATCAATTCATGAGTTTTCTTTGGGTTTGATAGATTTTACCCTATTCGGGATAAAATTTCTCATTCCACTTAAACTAACTTAAAGTTTACTGATGCATCTTATAGTTTTTGGAATTTTATTGAATCCTTGTATTTCAGTGATAAAAAAAATCAATGTTCAAAGACTCATTTATTGCTCAATGCAATAAATCCAATAAATGTTTGTGACTAAAAATATGTTTTTTACTTTCATATTTTCAGAAAAGTTAATTGGAAGTATTCCAGAAAACGTATTGGACATTCCTATATGAAATTGACTTGGATGTATTCCAGAAAACGTATTGGACGTTTCTAGAAAAATTACTTGAATGTATACAAGAAAACGTATTGGACGTTTCCATAGGAAATTTACTTGGACGTATACAAGAAAACGTATTCTATAGTAAAGGCAAGCAATTTTTACCAATTTAATAAATTATTTCATTGGCCCAACAAATAACTTAGCTTGAATCAACGAAATAATTTATTGGCTCAACGAACAAATTATTCCAAATCAATAAACTATTTCATTGGCTCAACAAATAATTTTGCTTGAATCAACGAAATAATTAATTGGCTCAACAAACAAATTTTTCTAAATCAATAAACTATTTCATTGGCTCAACAAATAATTATGCTTGAATCAACGAAATAATTTATTGGCTCAACAAACAAATTTTTCTCAATAAATAAACTATTTCATTGGCACAACAAATAATTTTGCTTGAATCAACGAAATAATTTATTGGCCTAACAAACAAATTATTCTAAATCAATAAACTATTACATTGGCTCAACAAACAAGTTTGATTGAATCAACGAAATAGTTTATTGGCTCAACAAACAAATTTTTCCAATTCAATAAACTATTTGATTGGCTCAACAAACAGGATTATCGGCTCAACAAACAAATTTTTCCAATTCAATAAACTATTTTATTGGCTCAATAAACATGCTTATTGGTTCAACAAACAAATTTTTCAAATTCAACAAACTATTTTATTGGCTCAATAAACAAGTTTATTGCCTCAACAATCAAATTTTTTCAATTCAATAAACTATTTTATTGGGTCAACAAACAGGTTTATCGGCTCAACAAACAAATTTTTCCAATACAATAAACTATTTTATTGTCTCAACAAACAGGTTTATTGGCTCAACGAACAAATTTTTTCAATTCAATAAACTATTTTATTGGCTCAACAAACAGGTTTATTGGCTCAACAAACAAATTTTTCCAATTCAATAAAATTATTTTATTGGCTCAAAAAACAAATTTTTCAAATTCAATAAACTAATTTATTGGTTCAACGAACAAGTTCATTGGCTCAACAAAAAAATTTTTCCAATTCAATAAACTATTTTACTGGCTCAACAAACAGGTTTACTGGCTCAACAAACAAATTTTTCCAATTCAATATACTATTTTATTGGCTCAATAAACAATTTGTTCCAATTCAATAAAATATTTAATTTTTTTTTTTTTTTTTTGAAGCGCGCACTAAAGGGGTTTTTACTACCCTTGAAATGTTTAAACACAGTGCAAGCGTTAGGAAAATAGGAAAGGATTAAAGAGGAGATACTGATGCACATTGGTTTTGAACTTCTGAATGTCGAAATGGCAGTGAAAAATTGTGTCAGGTAGAGCATTCCACATTCTTGTAGTGCGACTAAAGAAAGAATCTCTATACTTAACAGTACGTCCGAAGTTGGGCTCAAGGGTAAACTGATGGGCATTCCTAGAAGCACGAGTATTACGGTTGAATTGTTTAAGGGGAGGAATGCAACTGGCTATTTCACTAGAGCACTGCTTGTGAAAATAACGAGAGACATGAAACATTGCGGCGATGTTCTAGAGGTGCAATTGCTTCCGTTATATTTCTATCACCTATCATTTTTATAGCACTTCTTTGAATTCCATCCAATAGACTTAAGTAGATTATTGAAGCACATGCCCAAACATGAGAATTGTACTCGAGTTTTGGACGAATAAAGGCTTTATAGATAACAGCCAGATCAGCCGAAGAAAACCTAAACACTTAGCTGCATTTTTGGCTACATCAAAAAAGTGACCGTTCCACATAAGGTGATCTGTGATACACATGCCGAGGACAGAAAGCTTTTCGGTTTCCTCAATGCAAGTGCCACTCATGGATAGTGGCATGGGGGTGGGTTTCGTTTTAACGACAGTAGACAGCATTAAGTTTTTGAAGCATTAAATTCTACGCCATTTTTGATTCCCCATTGGACAATGCTGTCGAGATCAGGTACTGTCATTAGCAAAACAGTTTAATGGATTAGAAGTTTCAGACAGCATATGATTAATGAATATGCCAGCGGATTTTGCGGATCTTTGAGAACTCTAGCAACTGCACGAGTGCGAAAGAAGATTTGTCCATAGAATCATTTACGCTCTCAAGTACAGGAGGAGTTAGAACACTTTCTGGCAGCGTCGAATTAACAGCAAACTGTGCTGCAAGCAAATTGGCTTTATCTATCGAGCTGACAAAATGTGTATCGTTGAAGACGAGCGTTGGAACCGAACACGAAGTAGCATTTCGTATATTCTTTGCAAATGACAAAAATTTTTACTACTACTACTAAATTGTAGAATTGTTTGCCTTAATATTTGGTCATACAAGAACTTGGTTCTACGAATATGACCGTTACAGGTCGGCTTGTTGAAACTTCTTCCGGTTTTCTTCAGTAGGGTTGGCTTTATAACTACAGAAACTTACTTCTCTAACCCTAATAACCCCTTTACAGTTCGAATCAAACCATGAGTTTTCTTTGGGTTTGATAGATTTTACCCTATTCGGTATAAAATTTCTCATTCCACAAAGAATTAGGTTTGTGATCATATCTGCGCTGGAGTCTGCGTCACTATCGAGGAAGCATAATGACCAGATAAAGTTCTTGAAGAAACCGTTGAGACCGTCCCAATTGGTTTTCTCTTATTGCCAAACGGTTCTCGTTGGCGATTTCTCTTTAACTGTGTTTTGTTGGCATGCGAAATTAGCAGATATGACACAATGGTCTGATGTGCCTAGAGGCGATAATACACTAATAGTGTACTTACCAGGGTCAGAGGTAAGAAACAAGTCAAGAGTGTTTGGGATTGACCTGTAACGTCTGGTATTCGAGTTGGCTCGTCAACAAGCTGAGTCAGGTGGCTTCGGGTGTTGTCTGACCCGAAAAGCAAAGCCAACTAGAATTGTGTATCGAAATCGCCTGCAATGACATTTTCAGTGTGAGGGTATTGGGCAACAATTCTTTGGATGGAGTCGGACAGAGCACCAAATTCGTTACAAGTTGAATTTCTGTCCAGATTAGGACTTCGATAAAGACAACTGGTGTGAATGATGTGCGTATTTACCGTAAATTTTTTTTTTTATTTTTTTTTTTATTTTTAAATAACATAGACTTATACAGTGCTTTGCATAAGTATAAACGCACCTGTAAAAATGCATTTTATTGAAAACAGGAAATGGAAGCGACCACTTACTATTTTTTTATTTAATGGCATCAGTAAACAAGGGAATTGAGCAAAAAAAAAAAAGTCCCGTTATTTTCCCTAGCGTTGTTTAGAAAATAAAAACAGATTTTTTCGTATTGCAGAAGTATAAACGCACTATGCAAATCTCAATTAAGCTTCATTTAATTATGAGTTTCGAGATGACAAACAACGTAGCCGCGTGGTATACATTTAAGAAATACGGAAGGCCAAAATTCAAGACTTTCGTTCAAGTATCCTAAGATGTAGGGCTATTCTTAGGAAAATTTCGAGATTGGGTCGTTTTTCCGCAATTTCGTACCAGATCCAGAATCTTATGGAACGAAAATAAGACCCGGGGGTCCGCAGATGCTGACACGTTGCGATACTAGCCGAACAATCAATGTTGCATCTAATGGGGTGCAATTTTTGAGTGCAATTCGTTACGAATTGGGGTTAGGCGTTTCATTTTCGACGGTTTTTCGTACTTTGCAGTAGAGTGATTGTTAGGGGCAAAATGGCGCCAGCTCCAAATCTGACAACAGCGCACAAACAAAAGATATTGGAATCTACCCGTCAAAATATGGACCGCTATTGAAAAACCGTACTTAACATTTTATTATTTAACGCTTTAACTCTTTTTATTTCAAAAATTAATTTAATACCACAATCTAGTGCATTTTTTTTTACAAAGATTGTTTTCAGTGACAACAAGTAGTTAAGCCTTGATGGGCAAGAAAGTTTTAACGGTTATTGGCACAAAAAATGCATTAAATTATGGCATTAAAACATTTTTAAAATAAGAAGAGTTAAAGCGTTAAATAATAAAATGTTAAGTACGGTTTTCCAATAGCGGCCCATATTTGACGGGTAAATTCCAATATCTTTTGTTTGTGGGCGTTTGTCAGATTTGGAGCTGTCGCCATTTTGCCCCGAACAATCACTCCACTCCTTCTTAAAGTACGAAAAACTGTCGAAAATGAAACGCCGAACCCCAATTCGTAACGAATTTCACTCAAAAAATGCACCGAATTATATGTAACATTGATTGTTCGGTTATTATCGCGACGTGTCAGCATCTGCGGACCCCCGGGTTTTATTTTCGTTCCATAAGATTCTGGATCTTGTATAAAATTAGGGAAAAACGACCCAATCTCGAAATTTTTCCTAAGAATAGGCCTACATCTTAGGATACTTGCACGAAAGTCTTGAATTTTGGCCTTTTCCGTATCGCTTAAATGTATACCACGCGGCTTCGATGTTTGTCATTTCGAAACTCATAAGTAAATGAAGCTTAAACGAAATTTGCATAGTGCGTTTATACTTCTGCAATACGAAAAAATCTGTTTTTATTTTCTAAACAACGCTAGGGAAAATAACGGTCCTTTTTTTTTGCTCAGTTCACTTATTTAGAATAAAAAAAAAGTAAGGTGTCGCTTCCATTTCCAGTTTTCTATAAAATGCATTTTTACAGGTGCGTTTATACTAATGCAAAGCACTATTTATAAAAAGTCAAGTGCCATATATTTTTTTTTTTTATATTTTACTGTGGGTATAAACAAGAAAAGGTAAAAAGTCTTAATTAACTATACTATAATACATTTATATAAAAAATAAATTGGGTGGCACAACGGCTCGTGAGGAACCAGGCCTAGTGACTAAAAACTCACTCAAACGGTCCTCAAGGAGGAGTTCCAATAAATCGCCTTTACCATAGCTATAAACGTTTGCATTCACAGAGAAAAAAAACAACGTAAAATCAAAGCAAAAAACTTTGATTCTAATATATTTCGGAACGATTTGGCGCCAACGCCGAAAATTCTCAAATCAAAGTGGAGCGACTTTATTTAAAAGTGATTTCATACTTGAAAACGAACTAGATTTTACTACGTTTATATGTTGATTTAAAGTGGAGTCAAGGTTAAATCAAATTCATCCATCTTTTAAAACAACATTTATCTACTTCGAATCAACGTAGATTGAACTTCGCTTGGTTAGGTATTGATTCAAAATGGCTACCCACGCCACGCTAAAGTGAATCGTTTAATGCTATGAGTATTTCATATTAATAAATATAGGAAAAGTAATTAAATATTGTTTTTCGATTATATGAAAGTGAATTTTAAGTGCGCGTTTAATTTGTTCACAAATGTAAGGGAGATACCTCGAAAAACAACAACGCGCTCTCGAAATTCTTTATATTAAGCTTACAAATACAAAAAAATTGAGGTTTACTTGACTATGCAACACTTTGAAACTACGTTGATGGCACTTTAAATTCCATTAAAGTGGATCGTAATGTAAAATGTGGATTTCAATGTAAAAATGAATACGTTTCACTTTGACACAAGGTTGAGCGCACTTTAAATGTGGATCTCAATGTAAAAATGATAACGTTTCACTTTAAAACAACGTTGAACGGAATGTAAATGTACAAAAGTTGATTTCAATGTATAAATAAAAATGTTTTACTTTGAAACTAGTTTGAATCTCTTAAAATTACGACGCATATTAAAATTAACATTGTTTCAACGTAAAAATAAAAATGCACGACTTCATTTAAAATAAAAACTAAAAACTCGCAAACATTCCTGTGTGCACGTGTCGACAGGAATGAGAGGGACCTACAATTGTATGCCGAATCCGAACGGTTAGATGAGAAGCACTAATTCATGATAAGCGATAACTCTTGGAGGATTTGTCAATGCGTCCAAAGAGACAGTAGCCCTGAAGTTTTTAGTTTTAAGGTGGACGAGGCTGGGAAGTGAACCTAGATCTCTAGCGTGAAAGTCCAACGCACTAACCATTACGCTATTGGTTGAAATAAGCTCATTTGGAAATAAGAATTTGTATGGGAAATGGTGTACATTCGGATCTCATTTGGAAATTTTCAACGAAATTACCTCATTTGGCCCAGTGAAAACGTTTAGTATTAGTATAACGGGCTATTCGTTTCTTTACCTTAATGCAACATTTTTTTAGGGCTGGCCACAAGACTAGAAAAGTCTCGGTCTCGATCTCGCATGACGAGACCGAGACTAGACGAGGCGAGACTGCCTTTAAAGCAACCGAGACGAGACTGTATATTTGGACCGACATTTACAGAGAGTCTAATAAATTAAAAAAATCCAATTTCAGTTAAATATTTATTTTCTTCTGCACATATTCAAACGATAATTGAAAAAATTTCATTCCAATAATCAACAGTTTGTCCGGCAATCGTATTTTTCGGAGACGAGACCGAGACGAGACTTAATTATACGAGACCGACACGAGACCGAGACGAGACAAAAAATTTTCGATTTTAACGAGACCGAGACTTACACAAGTCTCTCAGAGTCTCGTCTCGTGGCCAGCCCTACATTTTTTGTTTTGGAGGACCTCAGCAATAGCATACAGCAGTCTCCAGTTGCCTGAACAACAAATCTGAGTTTAGCAATCAAAATACTGAGGAAAAAATATTGGATTCGCTGGGTCATTTGTTTTGAATTTTGTTCAGAATTTATTTTATTTCAGCTAGTTCTAATTTGAATTGAAGTTGCAGGAAATATTAGTAAAATAACATTAGGTACTCTCTTTTCTGTTTCTGAAATTTAAGTAAACAGTTAAATATAAATATTCACTACTGAAAATGAAAACAATAGTTCTGATTTTCAAAAATGACCACTTGGGCAAATTGCTTATACAATAACAATAGTGGACAAATTAAAATACATTACAAATTCGTATTTTAATTGAATACAAAGATTCGTTTTCGTTGCTTTTCAATAAAAGTGTGAAAAAAGTTCAGGAGTGATTTGTATATGCTTCTGATTTAAAAAAAAAATAATTTTGTTTCTAAGCTGGCCATACGTGACCGAACCAACGAGCCGAACGGCTCGGAGGTGAACCAAAATTGCCCGTGAGTGGGAAAACTCAGATGGCTTCGTTTGGTTCGGCCGAAGAATTTGGATTTTCAGCCAGTCCAAAATCCACGAACATGAACCTTCGAATGTTCGGCTCTATCGTCTGCGGGGAACCAGCAAGCCTAGCAGTTATGTTTGCTTCCAACTTTCCAATCGCTCCACCGCACCGTTACTAAATAATAAAATCCTACTTTTTCACTCTTCTCATTAAATTGTAGAATACAATTTTCACAAAAAACATCTAACTGTCTTATTTTCTCCATGAGAGACCGGAACCAAATAGCTCCGAGCTGTTCGGCTCGGTCGTGTATGGCCAGCTTAAGACTGTCAGGATGGCAAAGTGAAAGGCAAAATAAATATGTACAACAAATATACCTAATCTTTTTATCTTTCTTACCAGTAAAGCCTTTCTGATAAAAATAATTGACAAAGTTGTTAAATTCTGTAAACCTTGTCGCGTTTTTGTCAAGGATTCCATTTGACTGGTCAAACGGTCACCAAGGAGGAGTTCCAATAAATCGCCTTTACCATAGCTATAAACGTTTGCATTCACAGAGAAAAAAACAACGTAAAATCAAAGCAAAAAACTTTGATTCTAATATTTTTCGGAACGATTTGGCGCCAACGCCGAAAATTCTCAAATCAAAGTGGAGCGACTTTATTTCAAAGTGATTTCATACTTGAAAACGAACTAGATTTTACTACGTTTATATGTTGATTTAAAGTGGAGTCAAGGTTAAATCAAATTCATCCATCTTTTAAAACAACATTTATCTACTTCGAATCAACGTAGATTGAACTTCGCTTGGTTAGGTATTGATTCAAAATGGCTACCCACGCCACGCTAAAGTGAATCGTTTAATGCTATGAGTATTTCATATTAATAAATATAGGAAAAGTAATTAAATATTGTTTTTCGATTATATGAAAGTGAATTTTAAGTGCGCGTTTAATTTGTTCACAAATGTAAGGGAGATACCTCGAAAAACAACAACGCGCTCTCGAAATTCTTTATATTAAGCTTACAAATACAAAAAAATTGAGGTTTACTTGACTATGCAACACTTTGAAACTACGTTGATGGCACTTTAAATGCCATTAAAGTGGATCGTAATGTAAAATGTGGATTTCAATGTAAAAATGAATACGTTTCACTTTGACACAAGGTTGAGCGCACTTTAAATGTGGATCTCAATGTAAGAATGATAACGTTTCACTTTAAAACAACGTTGAACGGAATGAAATGTACAAAAGTTGATTTCAATGTATAAATAAAAATGTTTTACTTTGAAACTAGTTTGAATCTCTTAAAATTACGACGCATATTAAAATTAACATTGTTTCAACGTAAAAATAAAAATGCACGACTTCATTTAAAATACTTTAGATCAAATACGGTCGTATTTAATTTTAGATCGCAGTGATACGGGATTCATAGGTTCCTTTGTAAAAATAATCCACATGCATATTAACAACATTATTTTTCGATCATAAATGTTGAATAAGTGCAAACAAAATCATATCATAATAGGTTTTCATCATAGTTTTATATATTTATGACTATTTCTCGTTCACATTAACATTTTTTGGTTAGAATAACAATAGATCGAAAGTTGTCACTCACATTATGTAGATATTTTCGTTTGCTTTTAAAAATAATCTTCTCTGTCATACAGAAATCAAATAAAACAATTTCTATATGGTGTTCTATAATGTGTTTAAAGATTTTATTTTCAGAAATATAAAATGTTCTTTTTCAAAATCCTATTGGTTTTACTTTACTGAGTGAACATTTCGAAACAACTACAGTCTTTAATTTCTGTTTGGTTAAACAGGTTTTGGCTGTCATCTTAAAACGGAACCTATGATTGTTTATGCATATATTTTAAGATTTTAATGTATTATCATATGAGAAGTTTGTTGTTATCTTAAATTTGAGGTACGAGGAAGAAAATCTAAGTTGCATCAATTGAATACAAAATATGGTAGGTAGGTATTTCATTGCCATGAAAATTAAATTCCTTATTGAAATCCAAGTTACCAACATTCAAATTTTTTTTTTACCAATCGAAAATCATATTAGCTTTCTAGGTAACCAACTTGCTTTTTTTTGGATGTGGTTACTAAATAATTATTTCAGATCAACAAAATTATCTTGAGTTCTCGGGGGGGGACATGACCCCGTGACCCCCCCCTGTATACGCCGTTGGCACTCGATGGGAGACAGACCGGCACTTATTGCCTCAACAAACAAGTTTATTGGCTCAACAAACTAATTTTTCTAATTCAATAAACTATTTTATTGGCTCAACAAACTAGGTTGCTTGAATCACTGAAATAGTTTATTGGCCCAACAAACAAAAATAAATAAATTTACAAACAGGATCAATAAACTATTGCTTGTGCCAATAAACGTTCATTGAGCCAATAAACAGCCTTTTATTGGTCCAATAAACCTGTTTGTTTGACAAATATTGATAAACTTTTTTATTGTCCCAATAAACTTTTTTATTGCATCTACGTACCTTTTTGGTTCAGTGTTGTTCTCAGTTAAAGTTAAGTTAACTTTATTGAGGCACATAAAAATCAATATTTCATGCTGCAAGCAAATTGGCTTTATCTATCGAGCTGAAAAAAGGTGTATCGTTGAAGACAAGCGTTGGAACCGACGACGAAGTAGCATTTCGTATATTCTTTGCAAATTACCAAAAATGTTTACATGCAAGAACTTGGTTCTACGAATATGACCGTTACAGGTCTTCCTGGCTTGTTGAAACTTCTTCCGGTTTTCCTCAGTAGGGTGGGCTTTATAACTACAGAAACTTACTTCTCTAACCCTAATAACCTCTTTACAGCTCGAATCAAACCATGAGTTTTCTTTGGGTTTGATAGATTTTACCCTATTCGGGATAAAATGTCTCATTCCACAAAGAATTAGGTTTGTGATCATATCTGCGCTGGAGTCTGCATCACTATCGAGGAAGCATAGGGACCAGTTAAAGTTCTTGAAGAAACTGTTGAGACCGTCCCAGTTGGCTTTCTCGTATTGCCAAACCGTTCTCTTTGGCGCTTTCTCTTTAACTGTGTTTTGTTGGCACGAGAAATTAGCAGATATGACACAATGGTCTGATGTGCCTGGAGGCGATAATACACTAATAGTGTACTTACCAGGGTCAGAGTTAAGAAACAAGTCAAGAGTGTTGGGGATATACCTGTAACGTCTGGTATTCGAGTTGGCTCGTCAACAAGCTGAGTCAGGTGGTTCAACTCAGCAAAGAGCTCAACATACCTTCCTTCGGGTATTGTCTGACCCGAAAAGCAAAGCCAATTAGAATTGTGTATCGAAATCGCCCGCAATGACGTTTTCAGTGTGAGGGTAATGGATGGAGTCGGACAGAGCATCAAATTCGTTACATTTGAATTTCTGTCCAGATTAGGACTTCGCTAAAGAAAACTGGTGTGAATGATGTGCTTATTTACCGTAAATTTTACCCACAAGAAATTAAAGTTTGTGTTAGAACACAAACCATATTGTGGTTGAAGTTGATACGCAACATCGTTTCTTATGTAGACGGCTAAACCATGGTGGGGAAAGAATAATGGCACTAAGTTGTACCCAAATAAATTAAATTCCGAATGATCAGAATTTTCACCTATCTGAGGTTCACTTAGTCCCAAAACAGCTGGCCTGTTGTTCGCAGTATAGACGTACGTAGCGTAGAAATTCTTTCTAAGCCCACGAATGTTGCTAAAATCGACACTAAATCTTTCAACCATTTAAATATTCAAAAATAACGAAAATCCAAGTCAGACAATTAACTTAGTTGAATATTTATTCTAGATCCCAATTTGAACATTTCAGTATCAACCTGTCAATAGTGTTATGCCTTATTGACAAAATTGAACTGAGCCGCCCCTGGTTAAATAGAAAAAAACAAGCAGCTATCTATCTGACGCGGAGTTAACTTAAACGATGCAATGCTCTGTGTGGGGAGCTCCACCCACAGTGCATTGCATATAACGATGAAGCAAACTCAACTGTGAGAAGTGACGGGAAAGGAAAAGAGGGATTTACCACTCGTTGCACTGTGTTGTTGTTTTTTTTTTTTTTTTTCATTTCTATTTATTTTGTTGTTTTATTTTTGTTTTTTTCGGCTGCGTTAATTTAGTGAAATTTAATGATGTTGACACTGAATAGGATTGTTATTGTTGTTGCACTGAATAGAATTATTGAACTCTACGCAAGTGGGTATTATGTATTTTATTTTGTTCTTATTGACAATAAGGGACAAGTAATTAATTTTTTTTTTCATTGAATTTGCAATTTAAGGGCTTTATTTTTTTATTTATTTATTTTTTTTTGGGTGAGAAAGCAAGAACAACGAGACGGAAATTTCTTTCCTTACACACGCACAAACTGACTTTCACAAAACACAAGTGCACTCGATGGGAGACAGACCGGCACTTATTGCCTCAACAAACAAGTTTATTGGCTCTTCAAATTAATTTTCTAATTCAATAAACTATTTTATTGGCTCAACAAACAAGGTTGCTTGAATCACTGAAATAGTTTATTGGGCGAATAAACAAACAAAAACAAAAATAAATAAATTTACAAACAGGATCAATAAACTATTGCTTATGCCAATAAACGTTCATTGAGCCAATAAACAGCCTTTTATTGGCTCAGTAAACCTGTTTGTTGGACAAATATTGATAAACTTTTTTATTGTCCCAATAAACTTTTTTATTGCATCAACGTACCTTTTTGGTTCAGTGTTGTTCTCAGTTTTAAGTTAAGTTAACTTTATTGAGGCACATAAAAATCAATATATAAATTCAATTGGATACAATCATTTTTTTTTTTTTTTGTTATTGGTCGGCTTAAAGATATGACTGACTTAATAAAAAGTAGTAGTTAAATATTCAGGAGTATTATCGAAACTTCATAGAAATACAAATTAAATAGAAATAAATTTAATATTTGGCCGCTTGCTCCCGGCAAACCAACACTGCTTTGCTCTTTTTTGGCAATTATAACTTACTGACTAGGACTAAAACTAAAATTAAGACTAAACTAATACTTAAACTAAAAAAAAAGTCCACCTAACAGTAGAAATTAAAATTACAGTAAGAAGGAAACCTAAACAATCTGAATCAAACAAATATTTATGTTAGCCAACTCATCCATACATGGTTTTGTAATCATACAGATCTACCACCTATAATTCAAATGAGAGGCTTTTTCGTAAAATTGAATGTGAAAACTGACGTTTGTATCTGGTCTTAATAGAACAGCGGAACCCTCATTAAGTAGATTAAATGGTGAAAAATAATAATTGTCAACAAGACAGTCATCGATATTAGAGTCCATTACGGATCTTACAAGTGGGTTTGTCCACTATTTGTTTGATTAGTTTCGGAGATATAGATCAATTCCCGTTTTCCAAAATAGCGGATTTCCCCATGCGGATGGCATCCCAAAACTGGACATACGCTTAACTAACAGCCCTTTTTTATGTATAAAAAATGTAGCCGTCCTATATTTCGTTCCATAAAAAAATCCATCTTTCCTCTGCTAATATGAATAGCATGAATGAATACAAAAAATAACGGAACAGCATAAATGATTAAACAGAAATATAGAAAAATGCCAAGTTTGCTCCCTAACTTCTACTAAATCGGGGCGTTGATAAAATTTTAAGTTGACTAACTTTAGAGTTGAAAATCAAAATTTGAAAACGCCAACTCCGAGTGAATAAAAAATATTTCTCAAGTTGACAGTAAAAATCTCAATGTTATGTTCAACTTTGAGTGAATAAAATAGACCTTAGTGTTGCTTCTCGAACTATTACGAAGGATCTGTGTAAAAAGGGGGGTTGGCAGGCGACTAAAGCCCCACACGCACCCCCCACCGGTTGCTGCTTCCAACCTACATATACAGATCGCTAGTAAGAAGTCCTTATAGGGAATAGGGGTTATCAATCAGTATTTATTTGTTCTATAATTGTAATGAAACCCAAATTATATTTTTTGTATGCATGCAATACCATTGTGTCAAGAGACAGATATACTCCACTTCGACTTTACATTGAATAAAATTGCGGCATGCCAATGTCAACAAACACCAAGAGAATGCACTTTTATACCTACTTATTCAACTATAAAAACAACAATAAAAAAAAACATAACTATAACATTCAACATGTAAATAAACATAAGGTTTCCAGTTAATTTATTGTCAACTGCGTGGCAATTACAAGCTTCCAGCCTGAGGCTTGTTAAAACAGCGACTCCGGGATTAATAATTACTTACACATACCTACCTACCAATCAAACAATTTATGCCATAGAATATTGTGGCAGCAATTTGTATACATAAATACATATACATACATAGAGTGTGTTTTATTATCCTTCACAGGGACATATACTAAAAACGTTAACACGACAAACACATTTGCATATAGGTATAAAGCATTCCCTCAACAACACGGTGGGAGAGGAGAGGCGTTACGTTAATCGGCATTTAGTACAAATCGCTAATAGTTGAACGAAAACAATCCCATCCGCATTAATATGAACAAGGACTCGCGCAGACATTTATGAACAAGAATACTGCAACCCCTATACTGCATACTCCTCTTTACCCACAGGAATTAAATGTTAAACAAATGCTCGAACTGGAATAAATCCCAATAATATAACGGAACTCAGCTCGAGGAATCGAAATAGGAAGGTAGGTATTCTCTCGATTTTTCCCGCAAATGAATTTTCGTTTAAACTCACCCACCATAACCGCAGAAAAGCGGCAAAAGAAATGATAGGGAGGAGGTAACGAGGGGTAGATATTGAATAAGAAATTAATATCCCAGCCGCTATTTCATGAATACATATTTGAGTTGCAATTAATCGTGAAATAAACGTTTTGTTTCCTCTAAATGGTGAGGAGTAAAGTAGCTTTTTATTGCTATTCGTGCGAGGAGCAAAGAGGGTCTGGAAAGGTGTGCTGAGGGGGGTCCGCTTTCATCGAACTGGGTTAGCAATGGCATTCAGATTTCCGTGCCATCCGACGAACAGATAGTGTATATTTGAATCTGCTATTCATGGAGCCTACACATAAACGGACGACGACGAATGGAAATCTTTTATTGTTCTCCAATTTCCATTGAAACCGATCGTCGAGGGTTTACGAGGGCTTATGGGTGGATGGGGAACGGTATTCTTGGGAAAGTTTGCTTTTCAGAGTGCGGATATGTATGAAGTACGAGTATCTTATTTCGCAAACTCTCGTTGTATTGCAAATACTTCACACCCACTCGTCTCTTTTTTTTTTTTTTTTTTTTTGTTTTTGATTGAGCGCGCACTAAAGGGATTTGGCTGCCCTTAAAATGTTTAAACACAGTGCGAGCGTTGGGAAAATAGGGAAGGATTTAAGAGGAGATACCGATGCACATTGGTTTTGAACCTCTGAATATTAAAATGGTCGGGAAAGATAGAGCCGGGTAAAGCATTCCACATTCGGGTAGTGCGGCTAAAAAAAGAATCTCTATACTTGACAGTACGTCCGAAGTTGGACTCGAGGGTAAACTGATGTGCATTCCTAGAGGTACGAGTATTACGGTTGAATTGTCTTAGGGGAGGAATACAGCTGGCTATTTCACTAGTACAGTGTTTATAAAAGTAACGGTAAAATAATGTTAGACATGAAACATCGCGGCGGTGTTCGAGGGATGCAAATGTTTCTGTTATATTTCTGTCACCTATCATTTTCAAAGCTCTTTTTTGAATCCTATCTAAGATACTCAAGTGGGTTATTGGGGCACCTGCCCAAATATGAGAATTGTACTCAAGTTTCGGACGGATAAATGCTTTATAGATTACAGCCAGATCAGAAGGGGAGAAAAATTTCTTGCATCGCCGAAGAAAGCCTAAGCATTTCGCTGCATTTTTGGCAACGTCGAATATGTGTTAGTTCCACAGAAGGTGGTCTGTGATACACATACCGAGGACTGAAAGCTTTTCGGTTTCTTCAATACAAGTGCTGCTCATGAATAGCGGCATGGGAGGTGTGTTTCGTTTTGATGACAGAAGACAGCATTGAGTTTTCGAAGCATTAAATTCTACGAGGTTTTTGATTCCCCATTGGACAATGCTGTCGAGATCAGAATTTAATGAGCTAATCATACGCTGCCGTTCTAGTTCCACATCCGAAGGACATGGATGTGAATCTGAAAACGAATATGAGAAGCTGAGGGTGCTGTCGTCAGCGAAACAGTTTAATGGATTAGAAGTTTCAGACAAAAGATCATTTATGAATATAAGGAAGAGAGTCGGAGACAAAACGGAGCCCTGGGGCACACCAGCGTTTATTTTGTGAATTTCAGACTTGAAACCGTCCAATACAACTTGTATTGATCGGTCCGAAAGGTAATTTCTAATCCAACGAAGAAGAGATTCATCGAAACCAAATGCGCGCATTTTCGATAAGGGAGCTTGGTGCCAAACTCTATCAAACGCCTTAGAAATATCAAGCGCAATAATCTTACTTTCTCCAAAGCGATGTAAAGATTTATTCCACTGTTCGGTGAGATATACCATCAGATCACCAGTGGACCTATTGCTACGAAAGCCGTACTGCCGGTCATTAAGAAGCTTTCGTTCTTCAAGATATTTCTTGAGCTGAAAATTAATCAGCGTTTCCATGACCTTGGAAAGAAGGGACGTTAATGCAATTGGCCGATAGTTTGAGGGTGAAGAAGATACGCCTTTTTTAGGGACAGGCTGGACAAATGCTGTTTTCCATCCACTCGGAAAGAGACCAGTAGAATAGGACAGATGGAAAAGCTTACGCAGTGGTTTTGCCAGCGTTGAAGAACACCTCTTTATACTAGGCTGAAATCATTCCCCACTTTGAAACCTGTACTCTACCTACCATACATTTTTTTTAAGACCTCCACCCAATCAATTAATCGATAATGAAAGTTTGGCAGCGAAATGCTTTACTGTGGAAATATTTATATTACCAAACTCAGGCACGTAGCCAGGGGGGGGGGGGGGTCTTGAGGGGCTGAAGCCCCTCCCGAAATGACTTTGAATTTAAAAAAAATAAAGAGTTTAAACTTTTTGGTATAAATTAAAAATTTTTTGTTTTAAAAACAAGACACTATTTAGGTATAATATTTAGTATGAGGAGACTAATAAGGTATTACGTATAACTTTGTGTTGTATTGAAGCGAGCTGATTCGAACCTTTGTATACTTTCGTATACAAACAATCCTATACTTAAAGTGTAGAGTCGAGTCAAAATTTGTTATGTATAATGAACCGTTTTTTTTTTTTCCATGTTTGTGTGTGTATTCAATTTTATTTGATGATTTGACCAAAATCCTTCTGTAATCTCAACACCATTATAGCACAACTCCACATCGAAATCTAAACTCATGTAATGAAAATCTGCCAAAAATCCTTCCGTGAGTGAAGTGGATTAAAAAATCGATACATTTTTTTCTTATGCTGAGGCCACACGAGCCAGTACTGGCTAGCCAAGCCAGTGGCAATACACACACATTTTCTTACCAAGAGACACAAACTTGAGTAACTTGCTCGTCAACTGGCTTGCCTTTTTCGAAAACAGTTTGAAGCCAGTAGAGAAGCTTTTAAGTCGGAACCACTCATGTTTCGCTATCGTTCCATATATTTCCTACGCCAACACAGCAACACAATATTTCTATACGAAATTCTACAAAAAATTGGCTTCTTAGAGGTTTTTTAATCCATCGTCATGGTAGCCATCTTTCAATGGAATTTGACAGTTCATATGTCTTGACATAGATAGGTAAAAAACTAAATTTTAGCGTACACAGAATATTTTGTTCCAAATGTCACCCAAAAGCCCTTAAATCAACTTTTCCCCAAGCAAACAATTTTATCTATTTACTTTTGTTGGACAGAGAGAGAAGACAAAAATGCAGAAGATCTTCATGCATGCAGAGTATAGGAAGTGCCATAATGCAGATATGAAGACAGAAATGTTCTACTTCATGATGGTTCTCTTTCACACGTTTGGTTTTTTGACATACTTCTGTTCCGCTCTACTTTTCTTCATATTTGCAGATGAACATACATGTTAACCCAGCATATGGCTTGACAAATCGGTAAGAGAATATTGTGTCCCAAAAAATGTCACCCGAAAGCCGCAAAATCGCATGTTTCCCGAGCGAAAAATTAAATCCCAAAAAATTCGTATTTTTAAGAGATTTCATGATCCATTCAAATCATAGCCGTTATTCAATCATATTTGAAAGTTTTTTTCCTGTTTCGGAAATGTTTAAATTTCTTGTTCCCGCCTCCCCTTAAAGGTTAGATCACACTAGCCGGAAGATTCACAATGACTTGTATGAAATTTCATGAAGTTCAGTTGCGGCTTAGTGCTATATAGCTCATAAACAATTTCATACAAATAATGTTTTACCGCGTCGTGAAGTGTAGTTCCGCTGCAGAAGTGTGTGGTCTTACCTTTAAAGTTGTGGCAGAAAGAGTATGTAATTCAAAAATTTTCACCAACGGCTATCAAGACCACTTTATATACTTCTTCTCTACTGTCTTCACAATTACTACTGGCTTCGAAAAAGGAAAGCCAGTTACGACGGATTTGCACGAGTGGCACAATGTCCTTATTTAATTATTAAATGAAAAAATTAAAATTATTATGTTCTTAGTGTTATTTGCTTTGTTTATAGAGTTACATGTTAGTCTTTAGAGCAAGCACCCCCCCCCCCCCCCGCAGTGAAATGCTGGCTACGCTACGGGCCTGCCAAATTAGCCCATAATATTTAATGAAGAGTTTTTTTTATAATACAAATTCTATATACTACCGAAATACATCAGCCATAAAAGACTTGGCATTATTTAATTGGACTTGTTGAATTATTGATTCAAAATATCTTTTAACGGCCTTAAGTCCTTAAAAATTGGCGTTTCGTCCCGGCGTTCTCGTTTGGACTCTTCAGTTGACAATGAGGGCCTTGTCAAGACGCAATTTTTATTAAGTTCAGTCTAGCTTATATCAATTTTACAGCGAAAACCAATTGTGAACTATATCCAACCCAATTAGAATTTCTAATCAAGAATTGTTGGAAATTTTGTTGCACGTGGCCTGGCATTGTTTACATATGAATGGTTTTTTTATAATACAAATTCTTTATACTACTGAAATACATCAGCCAAGTTGAAGACTTAGCATTATTTAATTGGACTTCTTGAATTATTGATTCAAAATAGCTTTTAACGGCCTTTAGTACTTAAAAATTGGCTTTTCGTCCCGGCGGTCTCACTTGGACTCTTCAGTTGACAGTGAGGGCCTTGTATAATGAATATTTACCGCAGTCTATTGGTAGACTACACGCCTATCGCTTCAACAGTCGTTTGTTCGTTGCTTAGGTTATTTTTGTTAGAAACTTACCTTCGTACATTTCCGCCAGGATAGGTTGCCATTTTGACCTGTTTCATGTCAAATTTGACAAGATTTCATCGCTGTTGACATGAAATGAAATACAAATCTTGTCAAAAGTGTTTTGACTTGTTTTTGATTTATTCAATAATTCAACATGCAACTTAACTTTTTGTTAAAATATTTTAAAATACATTCAACTTCAGCGTAGGCCGAGTGTAATGTGTTACAGGTTACACTGACCTGCAATCAATGAAGTTACCTTTGAATATATATAACATGGAGTACAGCCTAACAAAAACCATTCCCAAATCCCAATCATATGCTGTCATTCTGGTTTAGCTACAAGCTGCACAAAACAACTGGTTTGGTTTACAAACTAATCCTTATCTGGTAGCAGAGTGCGAGGAAAAACTTAACGAATTGAAAATCAAATCGGAAGTGAGCAACGAAGAAATTCATATTTTTAGAAAAAACTGCAAAAGTTTTATTATTAAACTAATAAAAGAATTACAGCAGAGAGTGCCAAAAAATCTAAAAATTCTCAAACAGATCAGCACGCTTTCTGTCGACACACATGCCTTTCCCAACACAAAATCTCATTGCTTCCAGTTCTGGAAGAGATGAAGGTTGAGCCTGATTCAAAAGAAAAGATTTTAAGCCAGTGGAGCAATCTTTGTTGCATAAAATGGAAAAACATAAAAGAACAGTGCCTTTCTGGTGCGAAGTTTATTCGTATAAGGATGCCAGTGGAGAAAATCCATTTAAAGAGTTGGCGAAGTTCTCTATATCAATATTGATTTTGCCAATTTCCAATGCAGAAGTAGAAAGAATTTTTAGTCAATTAAATTTGATCAAAACGAAACAAAGAAACAGAATGCAGCTGTTGTTAACTTATTCTCTTTTGACGATAAGAAATCAATTGCGCAATAAAAACTGATGCAATAACTTTCCTCCAGAAGTAAACAAAAAAGTTGGAACACATGCTATATACAAAAATATAGATATAACCAATGAAATTGAATGTGATAGCTCAGATTTTGAAGATCTTTAACTTTATGTACCTCAACTTAAGTACCTATGTTCCTATTTTTATAAATAATAGCCGTGTTTTTTCAGAGAGTGACTAGCAACACAGTAAAAGTTTTACACGGAAAACACAAACTAAGTCTCTTAAATAATTTGTTATGTTATTGTTTTGCGTGGGAAAATTGTGTTGAGTTGCTGGTCACTCTCTCAAAAAACACGGCTAATAATAATTTATGAAATATTATTTATTTTAATTAACTCGTTGAATTGAAGTTGAAATACTTTTTTGTTTTGTTTCTAAATAATAAAATGTATTTATTTTATCATTAATATTTGGTATTTTGATATTTGTCTAGAAACAAAATTTTCAAATATTTGACTTTTTTTGACTTGATTTGGAAGAGACGAATAAAGTCAACAAGTCAGATTTGACTTTATTTGGAATTTCGACTTGGCAACACTGGATATGACACTTTCGTAGAAAGTCGTACACGTCTTCTCTCACTCTCATATTACATAAACCACATATATCTAAAAGATCGTTTCTGTATGGAATGAAATTCTATTGAATAATCTCTGCTCTTGTTTTTAAAATGCAGCTTATTTATAAAAAACAAAAAAAAAAAACAATAACCCAGCTCTTGTCGCGCAATGCAAATCAGTGCTAGTTTTGTGCATATACAATCTACAACAACAATAAACATAGTGCAATAGTTTAAATTAATAACGAAAAATTAAAAATTGAAAAAAATCATAATACAGAGCGGTAAATTCCTTCCTTTTTCTTACCCATTATCTCTCACAGTCGTGTAAGCTTAATTGCTGTTGCATTGTGTATGTCTCCCCTCACCGTACTCGCTGGGATTAAGCTGTCATGATATTAGATATATAGGTGTTTGTCTTTTCTAAATAACCAGGGCCGGATCTGTAGCAGTCTGTCGCCAAGGCATAACACTGGCGATAGTTTGTTATAGTAAAGTTCAAATTGGGATTTAGATTAGACATTCATCTTAGTTAATTGTCTGATTCGGTTTAAGTTAGTTTTTTGTTTTATTGACATGGTGGATGAATTAAGAGTCGACTTTAGCAACATTCGGGGGATTAGACAAAATTTCTGTGCTGTATACGTCTATACTGCGCAAAGCAGGCCACTCGTTTTGGCACTGAGTGAAACTCAGGTAGGAGAAAACTCCGATCATACGGAACTCAATCTACCTGGCTATAATTTAGTGCCATTATTCATTCCTCATCACGGTCTCGCCGTTTATATGAGGAATGATGTTGCGTACCAACTTCAACCACAATATGGTTTGTGTTCAAACACAAATTTTAACTTCATGTGGTTCAAATTTACGGTCAATAAGCACATCATTCATTCCTGTTTTATTTATCGGAGCCCAAATCTGGACAGAAATTCAACTTTTAACGAATTTGATGCTCTGTCCGACTCCATCCTAAGAATTTTTGCCCATTATCCTCACACTGAAATCGTCATTGCGGGCGATTTCAATGTACACAATTCTAGTTGGCTCCGCTTTTCTGGCCAGACAAAACCCGAAGGAAGGTATGTTGAGCTCTTTGTTGAGTTAAACCACCTGACTCAGCTTGTTGACGAGCCAACTCGAATCCCTGATGTTGCAGGTCAATCCGCCAACACACTTGACTTGTTTCTTACCTCTGACCCTGATAAATACACTATTAGTGTATTAATTTCTAATTTCTCGTGCCAAAAAAACTCAGTTAAAGAGAAAGTACAAACGAGAACCGTTTGGCAATACGAGAAAGCCAACTGGGACGGTCTCAACGGTTTCTTTAGTAACTTTAACTGGTCACTGTGCTTCCTCGATAGTGACGTAGATGCCAGTGCAGATATGATAACAAACTTAATTATGTTTGGAATGAGAAATTTTTACCCGAATAGGGTAAAATCTATCAAACCCAAAGAAAACTCATGGTTTGATTCGAGCTGGAAAGAGGTTATTAGGGTTAAAGAAGTAAGTTTCCGATGTTATAAAGCCAACCCTACTGAGGAAAACCGGAATAAGTTCAAACAAGCTAGAAAAACCTGTAATGTTCATACACCAAATTTTTGCATGACCAGAAATTAAGGCAAAAAATACTACAATGTCCCACAGGTAGTACAAATTTTTGGTCATTTGCAAAGTTCATACGAAATGCTACTTCGTCGTCGGTTCCAACGCTCGTCTTCAACGATACACCTTTTGTCAGCTGGATAGATAAAGCCAATTTGCTTGCAACACAGTTTGCTTTTAATTCGACGCTGCCAGAAAGTGTTATGACTCCTCCTGTACTTGAGAGCGTAAACGATTTCATGGGACCAATCTTCTTTCGCACTCATGCAGTTGCCAGAGTTCTGAAAGATCTTGATATACACAAATCCGTTGGCCCGGATAGTATCCCTCCCATTATTCTGAAGAGGTGTTCTTCAACGCTGGCAAAACCACTGCGTAAGCTTTTCCATCTGTTCTTTTCTACTGGTCTCTTTCCGAGTCGATGGAAAACAGCATTTGTCCAGCCAGTCCCTAAGAAAGTCGTATATTCTTCACCCTCAAACTATCGACCAAATGCACTTACGTCCCTTCTTTCCAAGGTCATGGAAACGCTGATTAATTTTCAGCTCAAGAAATATCTCGAGGAACGAAAGCTTCTTAATGAGCGGCAGTACTGCTTTCGTTGCAATAGGTCCACTGGTGATCTGATGGTATATCTCACCGAACAGTGGAACAAATCTTTACATCGTTTTGGAGAAAGTCAGATTATTGCACTTGATATTTCAAAAGCGTTTGATAGAGTTTGGCACCAAGCTCTCTTATCGAAAATGCGCGCATTTGGTTTCGATGAACCTCTTCTTCGTTGGATTAGAAATAACCTTTCGGACCGTTCAATACAAGTCGCATTGGACGGTTTCAAGTCTGAAATCCACAAATAAATGATCTTCTGTCTGAAACGTCTAATCCAATAAACTGTTTCGCTGACGACAGCACCCTCAGCTTCTCATATTCGTTTTCAGATTCACATCCATGTCCTTCGTATGTGAAACTTGAACGGCAGCGTATGATAAGCTCATTAAATTCTGATCTTGATCTTGCATTGTTCAATGGGGAATTAAAAACCGCGTGGAATTTAATGCTTCAAAAACTCAATGGTGTCTACTGTCGTCTAAGCGAAACCCACCCCCCATGCCACTATCCATGAGTGGCACTTGCATTGAAGAAACCGAAAAGCTTTCAGTCCTCGGTATGTGTCTCACAGACCACCTTCTGTGGAATGATCACATATTCGACGACGCCAAAAATGCTGCTAAGTGCTTAGGTTTTCTTCGGCGATGCAAGAAATTTTTCTCCCCTTCTGATCTGGCTGTAATCTATAAAGCCTTTATTCGTCCAAAACTCGAGTATAACTCTCATGTTTGGGCAGGTGCTCCAATAAATCATTTGAGTCTATTGGATAGAATTCAAAGAAGAGCTATGAAAATGATAGGCGATAGAAATATAACCGATACATTTGCTGCTCTAGAACACCGCCGCAATGTTCCTTGTATTTCATTATTTTATCGCTATTTTCATAAACAATGCTCTAGTGAAATAACCAGTTGCATTCCTCCCCTCAAACAATTCAACCGTAATACTCGTGCTTCTAGGAATGCCCATCAGTTTACCCTTGAGCCCAACTTCGGACGTACTGTCAAGTTCAGGGATTCTTTCTTTTCCCGCACCACGCGAATGTGGAATGCTTTACCCGACTCTATCTTTCCCTCCTATTTTAATATTCAGAACTTCAAAACCAATGTGCATCGGTTCCTCCTCTTAAATCCTTCCCTATTTTCCTAAAGCTCGTATTGTGTTCAATCATATTAAGGGTAGTCACAACCCCTAGTGCGCGCATATATAACAAAAAAAAAAAAATAGTCAACTTGCATTTTAAGGGTTGATATGTCATATGGAGATATTCCAGTTTTTAGTAGAAGAATATGGTTTGGTGTAGCCTTTGGCAATTTAAAAACTCATTTTAAGAAATATCGTAGAAGATGCTCTACTTCTTTATACTCTCCATGTCCCCAATTTTGTGCAGCAAAACAACTATGGCATTTGATATTGCCTCAAACACACGATATTTGGTAGCTGTGTCCACCTCTTTACTAGCCATGACACTCCTCCTACGTTACATTTATTGCCCTTTTAGATTTTGAAAGCTGGACTTTCATATGTTTTTCAAAGTTAAGATTTCTTGTAATAAGCATGGCCAAGTAGTTACCTATACTCATTTACTACCTCAACGTCATGGTTAGCAAGTTTCCATTTCTCGTTTTGGCAATTTCTGCCTCCTGCATTTTGGAAGATCATGATTTTTGATTCTAAGTTGGCTTGCAGTCTCCATTTGTCGCAATAGTCTAACCTGTTTAACATTAGTTGCAGACCATGCGGGGACTCAGACAGTGAAACAATGTCATCCGCAAACATTAAGGGCCAGTTTTTCAGTGCAGGGTTAAAGGTAAGCTCGAGTTAACTCACCAAATTTGGTGAGTTAACTCAGGATTAACTCAACAAATGTTTTTGATATTTTGTCTTCCGTCCATATTAACACATTCGCCATTCTTCTTCAATTAAAAAACTGCTTCTTGACGTAACTGTAAACAGATTTCTTTCCAGAGTTAACTAACTCCGGGTTGTTAGCTTAACCTTTTTTTATATATTGGATTTAGTAGACCCTTATTAAAAATGTTAAACGCAGCTGTTAATTTAAGAATAAATTGAGGGGTGCTAAATTTGAAGAACTCAATAGGAACACCATCTAAACCAGGAGCCTTATCCTGTTTTGCTTTCTTAAGAGCAGATTCCACTTCCCCAGCTGAAAATAGGGTGTCCAGTGTGCTGTTTTGAATATTGGGAGCCGCAACTGAAAGGTATTTTTGTTTTTATCTTTTGTAATTCCACTGAAGTGTTGTTGGAAGCTCAATTGGTAATGATGTGTTCCTTATTGGTTCTTTATTGTTTATCTGTCTGTGTCTGATCGCTTTCCAGAAATCTGACGCAATGCTGCGGTCATAGATTGTTCTAGCGATAGACATGGTATAAGTTCGGCGCTTATTTTTCCACAACTCTTTATATTGTTTATTAGCCTCAAGGTATTTTTGTCTGAAGAATTCATAATGTGGAACTATAATAGTCGCAAGCTCACGGCAGCGTTCGGACAAAAATGAGCAGCTCACGGAAGTGAGACTGAAATTTGTTGGGGAATGAAAGAAAAAAAAGAGAAAGAGTTAATTATGGCTCAATTCTGATTTGTATTGTTTAGAAAGCTAATTTTCATTGGTTTATGACATCTGCTTCTTGTTTGATATGAACTACCTTTTTACTTACAGATTTTGTATAAACTAGCTTTTTACTTACAACTTTTATCGCCAACTAATCGCGATTTGATAGTTGCAGAAAACAGTCAGAGTTTTTTAATTCTCTGAAATATCATATTTCTGAACACGCCTAATTCTAAGAGTCACAATAGCGCTTGGTTAATTTTACCAAATCATTTTCTCAAACAAATTCGTTGGGGAATATTATTTTATTTGTGTAAATCATTTCCTATACAAATGTGGACAGCTCATAAGCCACCGGTACCTGCCATACAACTATTATGGAAAAAGTAATTTATCTTATAAACGGCTCTTACGGTTTTGTTAAAAAAATTTGGATTATTATTAAAAGTATGGTCAATATTTTGAAAAAAAAAAATCACCAATAACGGTTATTAACGTTACATGTCACAGAACCGATTTTTTGGTTTTCAAATTTCTCTTTAACCGATTTAAACCAATATTTTTGTTTAAGAGGACCTTTATAATTTTAACAATTTTGCGTATAAAAATATTCGATAAAATGATTTTTTTTGATTAAATTTTGATTTTTTTAAAAAAACATTGAATTTTTTTTTGTAATTTCAATATCTTGAAAACGGCCGAATATTTTTTTTAATTTTGTGCAAAGTTGTATTTCTATAAATACTAAAAGTTGGCGTACCAAATTTTAATTTTAAAAATGTTCAAGGATTTTTATATATAAAAAAATAATTTTAAAGACAACCGCTCTGTACAAGGTGGTTTTTGAGGTAAAATGTTTTACCTTCTCTATTCAAAAAATTTTTCCTTAAAATTAAGATAATTTTCATATGAGTGCTTGTATCGTCTTAATTTTACTTTAATGTCCCAAATTTTGAGGTAGAAGAGCTAATAATAGCATGTTCAGCGTCAGCGGGGATATTCAGGTCATGGAGTTCAGTATTTAGTGAATGGTTTTTTTTTTTTTTTTTGGTTGCGAAATAATAAGTTGGTAATTGTGTTGGGGAATATGGAGAATAATTGTCAACGTAAGTATGCTCGAAGGAGGTGTCCAGGTCTTGAAACTCTATGTGAAGCGATTTGTTGTTGTTATTTATTGGTAGAGGTTCAGCTAAGCTATTTTGATTAGGTGAGCGTTTCACTCTTCGGATATATTGGATATGGCAATACGGGTGGCAGTGAATTCCCTTATTAACACATCAGCAAGAGCTAACGAATCACTGCTGATTTTGTCGTGCGTGATTGTATAGTTTAGGCCGATTAATTTAACCGCATTTGTTTATTTATTCAAAGTTGCTTCAACCATTGACAAAGTGGCACGCAACGAGATTATTCCTTGGATATTTGTTGATAATTCTTGCAAGGGATTTATGGCAGCAATAGCATTCATGTGGTTTGGAACCAAATTAATGTTTGCGACTCATTCTGAAAATTTGTTGAGGGTCGTTTGGATAGATTTTCAATGTTATAGAGTTGTTTTGTGATGATCTTCAAGACTTCTTGTGGTGGACTAATTATTCTTGGCCATAAGTTGATTTATTGATGAAGAACTTTTGCGAATCTAATTCTGTAATGGAGTCAGATTATTGTTCAACTACCTCGTTTTATATTATATCTTTCAAATGGTTGTTTTTAAGAAAAAAAAAAAATGTTTTCTGGAAGGGGGTCAGATAATGTACAAACTTTTTATTCTTATGTCTTCGAAAATATGAACCGTTTAGGAGTTATACGTGAAAAACGAGCATTTTCTACATTTTAGATTTTTTTAAATGTTGATATGTTATTAACGGTGATCGTAGGAAAAAAAATGTCATAAGTTTTTTTTGGCGGACAGCATGATCTACAAATTTTATGTGAAATGCTTTTCGATAGCATTTACCGTTTCGGAGTTATAAGTGAAAACCCGATATTTTTGACATTCTATCTTGAATAACTATTGGCGCGTTTGCGATTTATGGCAGTGGACTTCTGCGACGTCATTTTGTATGCCATTTCATGTACCTTAGAACATATATTCACCAAAATTTTTCAACTTTGACGCCCCTGAGATCGAGACCGAGACTTTTCTCGTCTGGTGGCCAGAACTATCAGTAAACTGTGTGCGGAAAAAAGCGGAGACTTGACTCTAGTAATCTACTACAATTTTCCATGTTCGCCATTGAACTGCGTAGATACTGCTGAACAAAACGAGAAAAAAGTTTTTCGTTTATGATTTCGTTGTCTATTTTTATGTATGAACATTTTCGTTTCGCTCCTAGGGTTGGCCACGAGACGGACGAGAAAAGTCTCGGTGTCGCATAACGAGACCGAGACGAGATTGCCTTTTAAACAACCGAGACGAGTCTGAATATTTGGACCGAAATTTACAGAGAGTATAATAAATTAAAAAATCCATTTTCAGTTAAATATTCATTTTCTTCTGCACATATTCAAACTAAGTATAATCGAAAATATTTCGTTCCAATATTCAACTGGTTGTTCGGAAATCCTTTTTTTTTCGGAGACGAGACTTCATTATACGAGACCGAGACGAGGTTGAAAATTTTCGATTTTAACGAGACTGAGACGAGACTTACAAAAGTCTCGCAGAGTCTCGTCTCGTGGCTATGGCTGCCAGATTTAATTTGGTGGATATCGGGATGCCAGGGCCCAAAAACCGGGACAAATCGGGACATTAAAAAATATCTATTTATACAAATCTTAAATGCAATGGCGCAAAATTTTAGCCGATTTAGTACGATGTTGAATCATTTTTAATAAATAAATTTAAAACGAGCTTAGTAGTTTACTATCTCATAACATACCCAACACTTTACTTAAATTAAAATATATTTTGTTTATTTCGCATCGTACTGAATCCATATGATACCTCTTAACATTTCTGAATGTCAAAATTTGGAATGCTTGCACATTTTTTGCACGAGCGGCACTTTTCTTGGACGTGTTTTACAAGTTCAAAAATATTTTAAATTTAGAAAATTTTACTAAACTGTTTTAAAATTAGAAAAATGCTAAAAAGTATCATGCTTAACCCTTAAAATTGAGCTGTTTAAAATATTGGCCAATATTTTTTGACTAACTAACAAGTACCTACCGAATTGCAAAATTATGACAAAATCAAAAAAGCCAATAACGAGATATTCAAGAATATTTCAAAACAAGCAAGAAACCGGTAATTTGCACATAAAACCCAAACACTTATTTCAGTTCTTCGATTTGTTTGGCTAAAACGTGTGTAGTGTTATAAAAAGATAAAAACTGTTCTTGGGATTACATGTACGAAGTTTTATCAAAACCATTCCAGCGGTTTTTTTTAGAAAACTTGTTAAAACCGACATTTTTGAATCACCGTTCTATCCACATAAGCTTAAACAAAAAATTTAATCTCACTCCCAGGGAATAACATAATAACACAAAATTTGAAGCAAATCCACCAATTCGCTCTAGCTCGATATAAATCGGGACGCGAATAAACCGACGGACGTCTTTTGTCGAAAATTAGTTTTTGGACAAGTGACCACAACTTCAACAATAATTGTGTTTCGCCCAAGGTATAACAGTGGGCTCTTCAGTCAGTCTGTTATACCCTACTAAGACACAAATTTTGGTCGATGTTTACCGACTCTTATAAAAATCACAGCAAAAAGATACTTTGAATTTAATTATTCTAGGGGAATTTGTTTAAATTCGTGCACCCAGAAAATAAATACTCGTGGTCAGGTTTTTTATAATAAGAAGATGAAGAAATTTAAATATTGAAATTACTTCTGTTTTAAGTGGAGTGAATGAATAAATTCAATTAAAAAGTACAAGTGACCTCAACTCCAGAAATAATTGTGTTTCGCCCAAGGTATATTATAAATTAAACAAATTCCCCTAGAATAATAAAATTCACAGTATCTCTTTGCTGTGATTTTTATAAGAGTCGGTAAACATCGACCAAAATTTGTGTCTTAGTAGAGTATAACAGACTGACTGAAGAGCCCACCGTTATACCTTGGGCGAAACACAATTATTTCGGGAGTTTAGGTTACTTGTACTTTTTAATTGAATTTATGCATTCACTCCACTTAAAACGGAAGTAAGTTCAATATTTTAATATTTAAATTGCTTCATCTTCTTATTATAAAAAAACCTGACCACGGGTATTTATTTTCTGGGTGCACGAATTTAAACAAATTCCCCTAGAATAATAAAATTCACAGTATCTTTTTGCTGTGATTTTTATAAGAGTCTGTAAACATCGACCAAAATTTGTGTCTTAGGTGCTAGTTATAGCTATCATTGAAAACCATAATTGAAAAAGTTAACTGTTGATTTTGAGACCTTTCGAAAGTCTAATCATTGAATATTTTAATGCAGAAATATAGCTGACGACTTCAAAATTATTTCTCTCTCAAAAAAAATTCATTTTGACCCATATCTTCCCCATAACGTAACTTTTAATTTTTCAATGATGAACTACCTTACCAATGATCATTGGAAAAATTAAAAGTTACGTTATGGGGAAGATATGGGTCAAAATTAATTTTTTTTGGAGGAGAAATAATTTTGAAGTCGTAAGCTATATTTCTGCATTCAAATATTCAATGATTAAACTTTCGAAAGGTCTCAAAATCAACAGTTAACTTTTTCAATGATGGTTTTCAATGATAGCTATAACTGGCCCCTTAGTAGGTTATAACAGATTGACTGAAGAGCCCACTGTTATACCTTGGGCGAAACACAATTATTTCTGGAGTTGAGGTCACTTGTACTTTTTGATTGAATTTATTCATTCACTCCCCTGAAAACAGAAGTAATTTCAATGTTTTAATATTTAAATTTCTTCATCTTCTTGTTATAAAAAACCTGACCGCGGGTATTTATTTTCTGGGAGGACGAATTTAAACAAACTCCCCTAGAATAATAAAATTCACAGTATCTTTTTGCTGTGATTTTTATAAGAGTCGGTAAGCATCGGCTTAGATTTGTGTCTTAGTAGGGTATAACAGACTCACTGCTATACCTACAGACCCACTGCTATACCTTGGGCGAAACACAATTATTTCTGGAGTTGAGGTCACTTGTATCTTTTAATTGAATTTATTCATTTACTCCACTTAAAACAGAAGTAATTTCAATATTTTAATATTTAAATTTCTTCATCTTCTTATTATAAAAAACCTGACCACGGGTATTTATTTTCTGGGTGCACGAATTTAAACAAATTCCCCTAGAATAATAAAATTCACAGTATCTTTTTGCTGTGATTTTTATAAGAGTCGGTAAACATCGACCCAAATTTGTGTCTTAGTAGAGTATAACAGATTGACTGAAGAGCCCACTGTTATACCTTGGGCGAAACACAATTATTTCTGGAGTTGAGGTCACTTGTACTTTTTAATTGAATTTATTCATTCACTCCACTTAAAACAGAAGTTATTTCAATATTTAAATTTCTTCATCTTATTATAAAAAACCTGACCACGGGTATTTATTTTCTGGGTGCACGAATTTAAACAAATTCCCCTAAAATAATAAAATTCACAGTACCTTTTTGCTTTAATTTTTATAAGAGTCGGTAAACATTGACCAAAATTTGTGTCTTAGGGGCCAGTTAAAGCTATCATTGAAAACCATGATTGAAAATATTAATTGTCAATTTTGAGAGGTTTTAAAGAAAAAATAAATGATTATTTTGATGCCAAAGTAAAGCTAATTGACTTAATAATTATTTCTAGGTAAAACGGAATTCAATTTTGTACAACTTTTCTCATAAAATTACTTTTAATTTTTCAATGATGAACTACCTTACCCATGATCATTGAAAAAATTAAAAGTTACGTTCTGGGGAAGATATGGGTCAAAATGATTTTTTTTTTAAAAAGAAATAATTTTGAAGTCGTAAGCTATATTTCTGCATTAAAATATTCAATGATTAAACTTTCGAAGGGTCTCAAAATCAACAGCTAACTTCTTCAATGATGGTTTTCAATGATAGCTATAACTGGCCCCTTAGGAGGGTATCACAGACTGACTGAAGAGCCCACTATTATACCTTGGGCGAAACACAATTATTTCTGGAGTTGAGGTCACTTATACTTTTTATTTGAATTTATTCATTCACTCCACTTGAAACAGAAGTAATTTCAATATTTTAATATTTAAATTTCTTCATGTTCTTATTATAAAAAACCTGACCACGGGTATTTATTTTCTGGGTGCACGAATTTAAACAAATTCCCCTAGAATAATAAAATTCACAGTATCGTTTTGCTGTGATTTTTATAAGAGTCGGTAAACATCGACCAAAATTTGTGGCTTAGTAGGGTATAACAGACTGACTGAAGAGCCCACTGATATACCTTGGGCGAAACACAATTATTTCTTGAGTTGAGGTCACTTGTACTTTTTAATTGAATTTATTCATTCACTCCACTTAAAACAGAAGTAATTTCAATATTTTAATATTTAAATTTCTTCATCTTCTTATTCTAAATGGATATATACATATTTAACTAATGAGCTTTCAATTTCAGTTTTTGCATCAAAAGGAATCAAACAAGTTTCATCAGCATCAAATTTCCAGTTTATATCACCTATGTATGTATTTTTCAATGACCAAGGCAAATAACTAGTTGGCAGAAAGGTGAATGGGCATTTCAGTCTACCTATTGCCCACAATTGACTGATATATCGTTGGCAAGCTTAGTCCTAGTACAGTCGACTCCATTTACCTGCACTCCGCTAACTGAAAAAATCGGTTAACTGAAACATGAAATTTATTACGGGGCTATTTTTAGCATTCTTCTCACAAACTACTTCCCATAACTGAACTCCGCTTATGTAAACACTGTTTTAACTTAAACAAAAACATTCGACTCAAATGGATATTTGCACTTCTCAACTTCGCATAAGTGAAACTTTTATTGATTGATGGGAGAAATCTTGAGTCGAACACATATTTTGAAATTGATTTCATATTTTCAGGTCATATAAATGTATGTACCTACATATTAGAATTCTAGTATCTTTTGCAGACACACTTTTCAACGTTTATTTATTTAATTTCGAAAAAAAAATGTATTCATTTAACAGAACTCCGATTACTTAATTGAAACAAATTTTCTGGGATTATGGTTTCCCAGTTGGAGTCGGTAAACATCGACCAAAATTTGTGTCTTAGTAGGGTATAACAGACTGACTGAAGAGCCCACTGTTATACCTTGGGCGAAACACAATTATTTCTGGAGTTGAGGTCACTTGTACTTTTTAATTGAATTTATTCATTCACTCCACTTAAAACAGAAGTAATTTCAATATTTTAATATTTAAATTTCTTCATCTTCTTATTATAAAAAACCTGACCACGGGTATTTATTTTCTGGGTGCACGATTTTAAACAAATTCCCCTAGAATAATAAAATTCACAGTACCTTTTTGCTTTGATTTTTATAAGAGTCGATAAACATTGACCAAAATTTGTGTCTTAGGCGGGTTTAACAGACTGACTGAAGAGCCCACTGTTATACCTTGGGCGAAACACAATTATTTCTGGAGTTGAGGTCACTTGTACTTTTGTACTTGTACACTTGTACCACTTAAAACAGAAGTAATTTCAATATTTTAATATTTAAATTTCTTCATCTTCTTATTATAAAAAACCTGACCACGGGTATTTATTTTCTGGGTGCACGAATTTAAACAAATACCCCTAGAATAATAAAATTCACAGTATCGTTTTGCTGTGATTTTTATAAGAGCCGGTAAACATCGACCAAAATTTGTGGCTTAGTAGGGTATAAGAGACTGACTGAAGAGCCCACTGTTATACCTTGGGCGAAACACAAATATTTCTTGAGTTGAGCTCACTTGTACTTTTTAATTGAATTTATTCATTCACTCCACTTAAAACAGAAGTAATTTCAATATTTTAATATTTAAATTTCTCCATCTTCTTATTCTAAATGGATATATACATATTTCAACTAATGAGCTTTCAATTTCAGTTTTTGCATCAAAAGGAATCAAACAAGTTTCATCAGCATTAAATTTCCAGTTTATATCACCTATTTATGTATTTTTAAATGACCAAGGCAAATAATTAGTTGACAGAAAGGTGAATCTCTCTGTCCCTAGCTAGCCGCTTCCAGTTGCGCACACCGAGTGCTTTGATGTCGTCATTCACTTGATTGCGCCACCTGTTACGGGTTCTTCCTCTGCTGCGTACCCCATCGGGGTTGGACTCGAAGACTCGTCGGGCAGGTGCGTTGCTGTCCATACGCTCCACGTGCCCCAGCCATCTCAGCCGCTGTATTTTCAGCTTTTTGACCAGGTCAACGTCGCTGTATAGCCCGTATAGCTCGTCGTTGAATCTTCTCCTCCATACTCCTTCGATACACACCGGACCGAAAATCACACGAAGAATCTTTCTCTCAAAGCATCCTAGCAGATTTTTATCCGAATCTTTCAGTGTCCATGCTTCTGACCCATAAAGCAGGACCGGGATGATTAGGGTTTTTTATAAAGTCTCCTTGGTTCTCTGAGAGAGGGCCTTACTACTTAAATGCCTTCTTAGACCGAAGAAACAGCGGTTGGCAAGAGTAATTCTTCGCTTGATCTCTGCACTGATGTCATTCTGCGATGTAATTGTGGAGCCCAGGTAGACAAAGTCCTTGACAACTTCGAAGTTATATCTGTCCATCGTGATATTTTGCCCGAGTCGACGATGTTGAGAATCCTCTCTCGATGACAGCATATACTTCGTCTTGTCCTCATTAACCGCCAATCCCATTCTAGCCGCCTCCGATTCAATGCTCACAAATGCCCCTGCCACAGCTCGCTTCGTTCTGCCGACAATGTCTATGTCATCCGCATATGCAAGCAATTGAACGGACTTTTGATAGATTGTACCGCTGGTCTTGACATGTGCATTGTGTACAATGGCTTCAAGAACGATGTTGAATAGGTTGCATGATAACGCGTCGCCTTGCCTCAATCCTTTCTCAACATCAAAGGAATCGGTGGTGTTCTTACCAATTTTGACGGAGCAGCGAGATTTCTCCATCGTCATCCTGCAGAAGCGGACGAGTTTGGCAGGGATGCCGAGACTCGACATGGCTCTGTATAATTCGTTCCTTTTCACGCTATCATACGCGACTTTAAAATCGATAAAAAGGTGGTGTGTATCGATCTGGAATTCCCTGGATTTTTCTAAAATCTGTCGGAGTGTGAACATTTGATCGACGGTTGACTTGCCTGGCCTAAAACCGCACTGATAAGGGCCAGATCGTTGACAAAAGGTTTTAAGTGGTCACACAGGATGGCCGACAAGATTTTATAAGCGACGTTTAGGAGACAAATTCCTCTGTAGTTGGTACATTTCAGACCATCTCCCTTTTTATGGATGGGGCACACTATACCGAGGTTCCATTTATCGGGCATACTTTCCGCCGACCAAATTTTGCAGATGAGCTGGTGTATGCTCCTAGCCAATTCATCTCCCGCTGATTTAAATAGTTCGGCTTGTAAGCCATCCGCACCAGCAGCCTTGTACGACTTAAGTTTGGATATCGTCAGCTGCACTTCGGTTAGGTCGGGTGGACGGAACTCTTGGCCATCATCGTCCAAGTTGAATGGAGCGTTCTGCCTATTAGCGGCATCTTGGCTGTCTTCGCCGTTAAGCAGTCTAGAGAAGTGTTCTTTCCAGATACTCAGCACTGACTGTGTCTACTACCATATTCCTACTCTCATCTCGGCAGGCTTCCGTTCTAGCCTTGAATCCTTGGGTGGATCGCTTCACCCTCTGATAAAATTTTCGAACATCTCCCCTACCGCTACAACCCTCAATAGACTCTACCGCCCGCTTCTCGTGCTCTCTCTTTTTCCTCCTGAGAAGTCGGCGTTCCTCTTTTCGTTTCAGCCCGTAGAGCTCCCGGGCCACTCTCTCAGCAGCTCTTGTTCGAGTCTGCAGCATTGCCTGGTAGGCCTCGTCCTTAGCTGCATGCGCTAGCCGGCACTCTTCATCGAACCAGGGGTTTCGTTGTATTCGCCTAGTGAAACCCAGCACATCAGAGGCGGCACTTCTGATGGCTTGTTGACAGTGTCCCCACTGGTCCTCTGCACTTGATGCTGGTGGCGGACCTCCTGAGAGATTAAGAGTTACGTGGTCTGCAAAAGTTCTGGCGGTCTCTTGCGATTTAAGCTTCTCGACATCGAATCTTTTCACAGCATCTGCTCTGCGTTGTCGCGTCATGGATATCCGCATACGTAGTCTAGCTACCACCAGGTAGTGATCCGAGTCAATGTTGGCACCTCGGAATGTTCGGACGTCCAAGATACTGGAAGCATGTCTCGCGTCTATCGCAACGTGGTCGATTTGGTTGACGGTTACTTGATCACGTGACCGCCAAGTCCCCTTGTGTATATTGAGGTGTGGGAAGTAGGTGCTTGAGATGATGACATTTCGCCCCGCCGCAAAGTCTGCCAGCCTGTGTCCGTTGCCGGAAGTTTCGTCGTGTAGATGGTGTGTCCTCCGACTATCGAACCAAAGATGCCCTCCTTTCCCAATCTTGCGTTGAAGTCACCAAGAATGATCTTCACGTCGTACTTCGGGCACATATCATACGTTGTCTCCAAGAGATCGTAGAATGCTTCTTTGGTTGAGTCCTCTCTCCCTTCATGGGGGGCATGAACACAGATCAGCGAAATGTTCTTAAATTTGCCCTTGATGCGGATTGTGACCAGGCGCTCGCTTACACTTCGGAAGCCCAAGACTTCTTGCCTAAGTCTTCCCCTTATCACAAAACCACAACCAAAGAGCCGCTGACCATGTTCCTTCAAGCACCCGCCGTAGTAGATGTCACACGTTTTCAGTCTCCGTATGCCCTCTCCATCCCATCGCACTTCCTGGATGGCTGTTACGTCAGCCTTTAGCCTGTCCAGGTTCTCCGCTAATTGTTCGGCTGCACGTGTTCTGTATAAGGACAGGACATTCCACGTGCAGATCCGAAATTCATTGTCCTTGTTTCGTTTGCTGGGGTCGTCAACTTTAAAATCATCCATATCCGAGGCTTGTTGTTGTTTCGGAACAACTTTTTTTTACGTGGTAGGGAAGTTACCCCGACGCACAACCCCCGACCCGGAGGACCAGACCCTTCGTATAACTCCAAGGGTAGGGAGCCGGATAAACCGCTCCTTATAGGCCTGAGCTACAAATATGTCGTAGTAGCCCATATAAGGTGTTCACTAAGTAGTTCAACCAAACTGGAACTGTAGACGCCACCGTTGATTCCATCCAGAGAATTGGTCCGCTGCCACCTCGATGAAAGGAGAAGTGCCTTAGTGGGAACACTCCTCCCCCCCCCTCTCTCGTTGGCTGTCCCCAACAGCTTTCCACGGGGATTTAAACCCCGTCTCCAGCTGAGGTATTAGACACCCGATGTTCACCACGTGGAGGTGAGAGTAGGAGTTGGTAGACAGAGGTGGGTTTTGAGAAAAACCTGTGGACGCTTGGTCCTCTTGACTGCACATAACTACCCTTTTGAACATCCAGCATAAGTGAAACTTTTATTGATTGATGGGAGAAATCTTGAGTCGAACACATATTTTGAAATTGATTTCATATTTTCAGGTCATATAAATGTATGTACCTACATATTAGAATTCTAGTATCTTTTGGAGACACACTTTTCAACGTTTATTTATTTAATTTCGAAAAAAAAATGTATTCATTTAACAGAACTCCGATTACTTAATTGAAACAAATTTTCTGGGATTATGGTTTTCCAGTTGGAGTGGACTGTACTCACATCATTTTTTTGTATAGACACAAACCTGTAAACCATGGGGCTCAGGGATTAGGCAGAATAGGACAACAAAGATTGCAATTAGAGCAAATATTAATTGCAATAACGGTCCATTGAAATGACGTATTGGCCAGTTTCGATGAACTGAATATACCCCAAAATAACCAATGTGCTGGGATACACGAGCGCAAAAAAGAATTAATTCACGAAAGAGAACGGACGATTTTAAGAAAGAAAGAAAGAAAGAAAGAATGAAACGGAAACGGAAACAAATTTCATCGCTTTCTTTCTTCCTAAAAATCATCCCTTCTCTTTCGTGAATTAATTCTTTTTTGCGCACAATAGTAACAAATACAAATATTTTTTAATCACTTATTTCTCAAATAAAATCATAGGTGTATCCAATTATGAAAAAAAAAATTTTCAATTTAATCATTTTTGTTCAAATCATTTTTGGCTAACAACGAGGAGCATTTTTATTTAATTCCAAATTTTACTTTTTCTGCTTATTGTTATAATTCTTACGCTGTGCAGCCGTGTTTTATAGGAGTGACATTGTTTGCGATATTATCTATCCGAGACCAAAAACTGCTGATTTAATTGTTGTAAATTGTGAGATATCTGTTACTCGGTTTTGTTTCGTTTGTGTGTACAGATTTCATTTTTCCACTATAAAAGCTTTTGTCGATGAATTGTCTATATTTTTGGAAAATTAAAGTTATAAGAACCAAGTTCTCTTGTGTGACTTCAATATTGATACTTTGTCTGAATCGTTTGTTGCTGACAATTTTCTAGCTGTTTTATCTTCCTTTGGTTTTGAGTCCTAAGAAAATAAACCTACTAGAGGAACTTCGTGCTTGGATCACATTTTCTTAAGATAACATAGAAATACTAATTTGAATTATAAAGCAGATGTATTTGACTTTAAAATAAGTGAGTTAAAATAAGTTTATTAAGTCTTCAGTTTGATAATTTTGCTTCCAAGACCGAACAGCCTTACTGGCCGAACACAATGGTGTAGCTGTAGCTGTAGCATGTAGCACTGTAAAAGTTAAAAGATGCGAAAAAAGATACGAATCGGCACAATTGGAAGCATTTGAGAAGTTTTTTCTGGTTTTGTAACTTTTTATAGACAGTTATCATTAAAATTCAGTTCAAATATAAATTTGATATGCGTTGAACACGTCTCGAAAAAATTCCAAAAAATTAATTCTGTTCCCCGTTTTGGAATGAAGTTTATGTAGCAGAGAACCCGTCAGTTGCCTTTGACCTCTTTCTAGCCAAAATACAATTTCATATTTCGAATAATAGTCTTGTTCATGAAAGGAAAGATTTGAAACTAACATGCCGTAAACCTTGGATGAATTTCTCACTACTAAAAAAATAAATAAAAAGAAAAAACTATTTGGCTGTATTAAAAAACATCCGAATAACACGAGGCTTAAGTTTCTCTATAAAAAACTTTGTCTTGAGCTTAAAACTGATATTCCCCTTTGTAGAGACACTTTTTATGGTAATAAACTTGCTGATAATTTAGGTAACTCGAAAAAATAATGAGAAATAGTAAATAGTATTCTGAACAGAAACAAAGCCGAGGTGAATATCATAATAGAAACTGAAAACTCTACTGATACAGATCCTGAAAAAGTTGCAAACCTGTTTAATGATTCCTTCTCAAACATTAGTGAGAATTTATCAAATGTTCCAATTTTTGAAAATGTGTGGTGTTGTAATAACACTATCATTGATGTTAGTTTTCAACCAAGAAGTTTTTTCTTTGTCAATTTTAGTTCGGAAGAAATCCATACAATTATAATAAATATAAATCAAATAATTCAAACTGGTGTTCTGATGATTTTATTTCCATATAACTCTGAAAAAAATTTAATTTTACGTTTCTGATATTTTAAGCTTCATTTTTAATCTCAGCTTGCAAAAATGAGTTTTTCCTGATGCCCTAAAAAAGCCTTAGTTAAACCACTTCATAAAACAGGTGTCACCTCAAGCCTAAACAATTACCGTCCCATATCCCTCCTATCAGTTTTTTCAAAAATTTTTGAAAACGGGATGAAGTCCAGAATGCTATCTTTTTTGATAAAACAAACTTTTATAGTGACTACCAATACGACTTTATGATTGGAAGGTCTACGGAGGATGCCGTTTTAAAACTCTGTGGTGAAATTTATAGCAGCTTGAACAGTTCTGAGATACCTTAATCTCTGTTCATAGTTATAACTAAGGCTTTTGATACGGTGGATCATGTTTTGTTGCTTGATAAATTGTATAGAGCCGACTTTAGAGGTACCATGTATGATTGGTTAGAATCTTATTTAATGAACAAAAAAACTAATGGTCAAATTTCGGGATAATCTTAGCTCAGAGAGGATTATTAATATGGGTGTTCCCCAAGGATCTGTCCTGGGCCCTATCCTTTTTTAGTCTTTGTTAACTCTCTTTTTGTTCAACCTCTTAAAGGCAGTATAACTGCCTGCTTTGTCATATTCTTCGAAAAATTATAATTATGTTTTGATGTAAATAATGATCTTGAGATACTAGGTAAATGGTTTTATATTCATCGATTTATTATAAGTGCCAAAACAAAATTTATGATTTTTAACATAAGAGAGCCGTACGAAGATATGGCCAGGGCGACACAAAGGAGCTCAGTTTTAGGGACTGGAAGCGTTTGAGCTGGGCTCAAAAGCTTCTTACCAAAACTGAGACCAAGAGCAAGCCAGCTGTTGCAGTCAACTCAGACAAGATTTACGACAAAAATGAAGAAACAGATCAAGGTACCCCGTCCTCCAGATTAACGAGCGGCAATCCTATAGTGAGACCGGTTAAACGTCCTAATAACATAAGGGTTGAACAAGCCAGCACAAATAGTCAAAGAAAGAGGACCAGACATGATGTCTCGACAACCCCTCCAATGTCCGTCAACAAAAAGCATAAGGCGGCACATAATGCAGGTACGCTGGCTGATGTGGTAACACAGAATCTCCAAGTGGCCATCATAAATGAGGGGAGTTCCGAAAGGTTGCTAACAACCGAGCAATGGGCTCAGGTGGAGATCCTCGAATGTATTAATACCGAGATACTTGCCTCTACCGGGTTTGTTCCGAAATTCGGGCCGTTGTCGACAATAAAAGGGTTTAAGATTTTATCCTGTAGAGACGAACCCACTCTGAAATGGCTTCGGGTTAAAATCGACGAGATGAAGGAACTACTTGCAGGGGTAACACTCAAAGTTGCCTATAAGAGTAAATTTCCCACTAGACCCAAAGTCCGAATCCATGTGCCGGGCCCAAAAATCGCCAAGGAATTGCTGGAAAACCTCCTGAGAGGTCAAAACTCTAGCTTTCCTAGTGGTGGTTGGCAGGTTCTGGCAATGGAAGCGCCTACAAAAACGGGGCAAGAGGCCATAGTGATGCTGAATAGTGAAACGATGGCAATGCTTCCCTCTAGGGGTTTCAAACTTATGGTTGGCATAAATGAGGTTAAGGTACCACCGGTAACGGTAGCCAACTCACAAAACAAAAACAATAATAAAAATGATGAAAGTGCTACAACTAAACATACAGCACAGTAAGTTGGCCTCTGCCACCTTAACCTCCTTTTTGTCAAAAGACAATATTGAGTAAGTAAGTAAGTAAGTAAGTAAGTAAGTAAGTAAGTAAGTAAGTAAGTAAGGTTCATTTATTTTGTCTAATGAAAGCAATACATTCGCATATTATAAATGAAGTTTTAAGCTATGGCATTGCCGTCAGCTCGCTTGGCAATTTTAACAAAAACGTTATTGTATTTATTATTTTACAATATTCAATATTCAAAATTCAATTTTTTTTTTTTTTTTTTTTTTGAAGAAATGTAATTTATTTAGATAGGTATCGCATAACTATTCAAACTCACTAAATTATAACAATCGATAATTATACGCACTTTTTAAAAAATAGTAAAGTTTTTTCCAGTTTTGGCCATTAAGAAAATTGATAGTTTCCTGCATCGTCAATGTTTTCTTACCAAGGTATGTATGTCTTTGCACTTTGTAAATTGGACAGATTGCGATGACGTGGAAGCAATCCTCTCTCTCTTTCAAATTACAAAGAGAACAAAATTTGTCAAAGCTTCCGTAATACGGTGTTCCATTAAGTCCAAGAACTTCGCACCTGGCTTTAAAAATCAGTGAAATTTCTTTGTAGTTAAAAGAGTCAACAACAACAAGCCTCGGATATGGATGATTTTAAAGTTGACGACCCCAGCAAACGAAACAAAGACAATGAATTTCGGATCTGCACGTGGAACGTCCTGTCCTTATACAGAACACGTGCAGCCGAACAATTAGTGGAGAACCTGGACAGGCTAAAGGCTGACGTAACAGCCATCCAGGAAGTGCAATGGGATGGAGAGGGCGTACGGAGACTGAAAATGTGTGACATCTACTACGGCGGGTGCTTGAACAGGGTCAGCGGCTCTTTGGTTGTGGTTTTGTGATAAGGGGAAGACTTAGGCAAGAAGTCTTGGGCTCCGAAGTGTAAGCCAGCACCTGGTTACAATCCGCATCAAAGGCAAATTTAAGAACATTTCGCTGATTTGTGTTCACGCCCCCCATGAAAGGAGAGAAGACTCAACCAAAGAAGCATTCTACGATCTCTTGGAGACAACGTATGATATGTGCCCGAAGTACGACGTGAAGATCATTCTTGGTGACTTCAACGCAAGATTCGGAAAGGAGGGCATCTTTGGTTCGATAGTCGGAGGACACAGCCTACACGACGAAACTTCCGGCAACGGACACAGGCTGGCAGACTTTGCGGCGGGGCGAAATGTCATCATCTCAAGCACCTACTTCCCACACCTCAATATACACAAGTGGACTTGGCGGTCGCGTGATCAAGTAACCGTCAACCAAATCGACCACGTTGCGATAGACGCGAGACATGCTTCCAGTATCTTGGACGTCCGAACGTTCCGAGGGGCCAACATTGACTCGGATCACTACCTGGTGGTAGCTAGACTACGTATGCGGATATCCATGACGCGACAACGCAGAGCAGATGCTGTGAAAAGATTCGATGTCGAGAAGCTTAAATCGCAAGAGACTGCCAGAACTTTTGCAGACCACGTAACTCTTAATCTCTCAGGAGGTCCCCCACCAGCATCAAGTGCAGAGGACCAGTGGGAACACTGTCAACAAGCCATCAGAAGTGCCGCCTCTGATGTGCTGGGTTTCACTAGGCGAATACAACGAAACCCCTGGTTCGATGAAGAGTGCCGGCTAGCGCATGCAGCTAAGGACGAGGCCTACCAGGCAATGCTGCAGACTCGAACAAGAGCTGCTGAGAGAGTGGCCCGGGAGCTCTACGGGCTGAAACGAAAAGAGTCTAGAGTCTATTGAGGGTTGTAGCGGTAGGGGAGATGTTCGAAAATTTTATCAGAGGGTGAAGCGATCCACCCAAGGATTCAAGGCTAGAACGGAAGCCTGCCGAGATGAGAGTGGGAATATGGTAGTAGACACACATTCAGTGCTCAGGATCTGGAAAGAACACTTCTCTAGACTGCTTAATGGCGAAGACAGCCAAGATGCCGCTAATAGGCAGAACGCTCCATTCAACTTGGACGATGATGGCCAAGAGTTCCGTCCACCCGACCTAACTGAAGTGCGGCTGGCGATATCCAAACTTAAGTCGTACAAGGCTGCAGGTGCGGATGGCTTACAAGCCGAACTATTTAAATCAGCGGGAAATGAATTGGCTAGGAGCATACACCAGCTCATCTGCAAAATTTGGTCGAAGGAAAGTATGCCCGATGAATGGAACCTCGGTATAGTGTGCCCAATCCATAAAAAGGGAGATGTTCTGAAATGTACCAACTACAGAGGAATTAGTCTCCTAAACGTCGCTTATAAAATCTTGTCGGCCATCCTGTGTGACCGCTTAAAACCTTTGTCAACGATCTGATCGGCCCTTATCAGTGCGGTTTTAGGCCAGGCAAGTCAACCGTCGATCAAATGTTCACACTCCGACAGATTATTCAACATCGTTCTTGAAGCCATTGTACGCAACGCACATGTCAACACCAGCGGTACAATCTATCAAAAGTCCGTTCAATTGCTTGCATATGCGGATGACATAGACATTGTCGGCAGAACGAAGCGAGCTGTGGCAGGGGCATTTGCGAGCATTGAATCGGAGGCGGCTAGAATGGGATTGGCGGTTAATGAGGACAAGACGAAGTATATGCTGTCATCGAGAGAGGAATCTCAACATCGTCGACTCGGGCAAAATATCACGATGGACAGATATAACTTTGAAGTTGTCAAGGACTTTATCTACCTGGGCTCCACTATTACATCGCAGAATGACATCAAGCGAAGAATTACTCTTGCCAACCGCTGTTTCTTTGGTCTAAGAAGGCATTTAAGTAGTAAGGCCCTCTCTCAGAGAACCAAGGAGACTTTATACAAAACCCTAATCATCCCGGTCCTGCTTTATGGGTCAGAAGCATGGACACTGAAACGTTCGGATAAAAATCTGCTAGGGTGCTTTGAGAGGAAGATTCTTCGTGTGATTTTCGGTCCGGTGTGTATCGAAGTAGTATGGAGGAGAAGATTCAACGACGAGCTATACGGGCTATACAGCGACGTTGACCTGGTCAAAAAGCTGAAAATACAGCGGCTGAGATGGCTGGGGCACGTGGAGCGTATGGACAGCAACGCACCTGCCCGACGAGTCTTCGAATCCAACCCCGATAGGGTACGCAGCAGAGGAAGAACCCGTAACAGGTGGCGCAATCAAGTGAGTGACGACATCAAAGCACTCGGTGTGCGCAACTGGAAGCGGCTAGCTAGGGACAGAGCTGGCTGGAGGGGCTTGTTAGTTGAGGCCGAAGCCCATCCTGGGCTGTGAGCGCCATCAAAAGTAAAGTAAGTAAGTAAAAGAGTCTCGGAAGTAATTGTCATCCATTAAATTGTGCTTGAGTTGCGAATACAATATTCTACTCTCCGATTGTTGGGCTTCCACTTCAAAAAGTATTCTTTGAGTATCCTCAAACTTTTGAATCGTGAGATATAAGCTTTCTTTTAGGAGGTTAAGATCACTAGGCATTTCATTTAGATCCACACCGTACACTTGACCAAGATTCTGCCATTTTGCCATCCACCAGTCCTCGTTTCTGATTTCATAGATCAGCATTTTCTTTGTTAACCGTGTATCAGGTAGATCGAGTACTTTTAAAATAAAGTCAGCTTGCAGTTTAAGTGTGCTTACATGAAATTTCACTAACCCTGTTTCAAGATAAATTGCATAGTTGGGCGTTTTTATAGGAAAATTAAACAATTTCTTGACGAAGTTTCTATTGAACTTTTCCAAGTCTTCGAATTCTTCTGAGCAGAGGCGTATACAGCTTTAGTTCTTGGGGGGGGGTCATGCAAAAAAAAATAACACAAACTAATATTTGTTAAAAGTCAAGTGCCTTATATTTTTTTTTTTTTATATCTTACTGTGCGTAGCTATATAAAATAAAAGCGAAAAAATCATAATTAACTATACTAAAGGGTTTTCCAATAGGGACGGATTGATTTTGGCAGCTCGTGGCGGCCATATTGTTTCTTTTTCTTTCGGTCAAAATATCGTCTTTTAATCATTCACTACAGACAAATCAATCATGGTGAGTTACAGCGTCGAGCAACACGTGCAAATGATGTTTTAGAGCAGTTAGAAGTTTATCCCAATTTTGGTCGAAAAATCATCTTAAGCGATTAGGCCCGTCTTTGGATGAATGGGTACGGGAGTAAGCAAAATTGCCGGACTTGGGACGACACTAATCAACGCGAGATTTACGAGGTGCCAATGCATCCAAATAAAGTAACTGTTTTGTGTGGATTTTGGGTTGGATGCCTGGAGGCGTCATCGGTCCGTATTTCTTCGAAAATGATGCTGGCCAGGCCATCACCGTCAACGGCGATCGCTAAAGGTCGATGATCACCAACTTCTTGTGGCCTAAATTGGATGATAAGGACACTGAAGATATATGGTTTCAACAGGATGACGCTACGTGCCACACAGCTTAATACACAATCGATATTCTGCACGAGCGGTTTCATGGTGTGGTTATCTCGCGCCGAGGCAACGTGAATTGGCCACCAAGATCGTGTGATTTGACCACTTTGGACTTTTTCTTGTGGGGCTTTTTTAAGTCGCAGTCTATGCGAATAAGTTGCAAACCACCTCGACCCTCAAAGACAACATAATCGATGCCATCGGTCAAATTCAGCCTGATTTATGCGCCAAAGTCATCGAAAACTACATTTTCACTAAGCCAATTTAGGCAATTTCGTTGAAAATATATATTTCGAACTGCCAAAGCCTATTCAAAATTAAATGAGCTACCTACCTTTACAAAAAAATTAACAAATTTAAGAGGAAAACACTTTTTTGGTATTTGCAAAATTACCTCATTTTCGGTTCCAAAGAAAATTAAAATAAACAACTGAGTCGAAAGAACCTTCATTAGCTGGACCAGTGAACACGCTATTCGTTTTTATTCCTGACTGTTACATTTTTTATTTCGGAGGGCCTCAGCAACAGCATACAGCAATCTCCAGTTGCCTGACCAAAGACAATCAGTTAAGCTAGCTGTGAAAATACTGAGGAAAATTTTTTTTTGGATTCGCTGGATCATTTGTTTTGAATTTTATTCAGAATTTATTTTAATCCTATCAAAGTTTTTATTTCAGCGAATTGAAGTTGCAGGAAAAATTAGTAAAATATCATAGGTACTGTGCACTGTTTTCTGTTTCTTAATTTTAGTAAATAGATATAAATATTCACTACTGAAAATGAAAACAATAGCTCTGATTTTCAAAAATGACCACTTGTGCAAAGTGCTCTTTTTACAATAGTGGAAAAACTAAAATACATTACTTACTTTACTTTTGATGGCGCTCACAGCCCAGTATGGGCTTCGGCCTCAACTAACAAGCCCCTCCAGCCAGCTCTGTCCCTAGCTAGCCGCTTCCAGTTGCGCACACCGAGTGCTTTGATGTCGTCATTCACTTGATTGCACCACCTGTTACGGGTTCTTCCTCTGCTGCGTACCCTATCGGGGTTGGATTCGAAGACTCGTCGGGCAGGTGCGTTGCTGTCCATACGCTCCACGAGCCCCAGCCATCTCAGCCGCTGTATTTTCAGCTTTTTGACCAGGTCAACGTCGCTGTATAGCCCGTATAGCTCGTCGTTGAATCTTCTCCCCCATACTCCTTCGATACACACCGGACCGAAAATCACACGAAGAATCTTCCTCTCAAAGCACCCTAGCAGATTTTTATCCGAATCTTTTAGTGTCCATGCTTCTGACCCATAAAGCAGGACCGGGATGATTAGGGTTTTGTATAAAGTCTCCTTGGTTGTCTGAGAGAGGGCCTTACTACTTGAATGCCTTCTTAGACCGAAGAAACAGCGGTTGGCAAGAGTAATTCTTCGCTTGATCTCTGCACTGATGTCATTCTGCGATGTAATAGTGGAGCCCAGGTAGACAAAGTCCTTGACAACTTCGAAGTTATATCTGTCCACCGTGATATTTTGCCCGAGTCGACGATGTTGAGATTCCTCTCTCGATGACAGCATATACTTCGCCTTGTCCTCATTAACCGCCAATCCCATTCTAGCCGCCTCCGATTCAATGCTCGCAAATGCCCCTGCCACAGCTCGCTTCGTTCTGCCAACAATGTCTATGTCATTCGCATATGCAAGCAATTGAACGAACTTTTGATAGATTGAACCGCTGGTGTAGATATGTGCGTTGCGTACAATGACTTCAAGAACGTTGTTGAATAGGTTGCATGATAACGCGTCGCCTTGCCTCAATCCTTTCTGAACATCAAAGGAATCGGTGGTCTTCTTACCAATTTTGAGGGAGCAGCGAGATTTCTCCATCGTCATCCTGCACAGGCGGACGAGTTTGGCAGGGATGCCGAGACTCGACATGGTTTTGTATAATTCGTCCCTTGATACATGTGGTGTGTATCGATCTGGAATTCCCGGGATTTTTCTAAAATCTGTCGGAGTGTGAACATTTGATCGACGGTTGACTTGCCTGGCCTAAAACCGCACTGATAGGGGCCGATCAGACCGTTGAAAAAAGGTTTTAAGCGGTCACACAGGATGGCCGACAAGATTTTATAAGCGACGTTTAGGAGACTAATTCCTCTGTAGTTGGTACATTTCAGAACATCTCCCTTTTTATGGATGGGGCACACTATACCGAGGTTCCATTCATCGGGCATACTTTCTTGCGACCAAATTTTGCAGATGAGCTGGTGTATGCTCCTAGCCAATTAACATTAATATTTTTTGGTTAGAATAACTATAAATCGAAAGTTATCACTTTTTTGTTTTTAAAAATAATTTGTCATATAGAAATCAAACAAAACAATTTCTGTATGTGATCTATAATGTGTTTAAAGATTTTATTTTCAGAAAAAAAAAATTTTCTTTTTTTGAAAATCCTATTAGTTTTTACTTTACTGAGTGAAAATTTGGTAACAACTCCGCACTTTGATTTCTGTTTGGTTTAACAGGTTTTGGCTGTCATCTCAAAACGGAAACTAGCCTATGCATATATTTTAAGATTTGAATGTATTATCATATGAGAAGTTTGTTGTTGTGTTAAATTTCTTATTGAATTGAAGTTACCAACATTCAAATTCTCTATTGAATTCTAAATTAACAATCAAAAATCCTACTAGCTTTCTAAGTAACCAACTTTCATTTTTTTTTTCTATGTGGTTACTAAATAATTATTTCAGATCAACAAAATAATCTTGAGTTCTCGGGGGGGGACATGACCCCGTGACCCCCCCCCCTGTATACGCCGTTGCTTCTGAGTCCCATACTTGTGCAGCATAGAACAAGGTTGATTTTACCACTGCATCAAAGACCTTCTACTTTGTGGAGAGCAGTATGTTTTCATTATAAAAAATATTTCTCCAGGTGGAGTTAATAAGTCTTTGCGAAACCTTTGATTTCTCCATGATGTGCTTCTTGAAATCCAACTTTGAGTTAAGCACCACTCCCAAATATTTATATTCATTTACGACACCTAGACGAGTTTGGTTGATGTTCCAATTATATCTTTGTGATTCTGCACCTCGGTGAGATGAAGAGAATATCATTAATTTTGATTTGTCCGTGTTTATTATAAGCCGCCATTTCGAACAAAATGAAAAAAGACGATTTATCATAAGTTGCAAATGTTGAGGAGTTTCAGCTAAAATCACTAAATCGTCGGCATGGATCAACACATTAATAGTTAAGTTTTCAATTCTTAGACCTCCAGGAAGTTCAGGTACAATGTCATTAATGAATAGGGCAAACAATAGTCCGCTGAGAGGGCAACCCTGTCTGACACCACTATCTGTTTTAAAATACTCTGAAAGATTCGAGCCATCCCAAACAGCTGCCTCTGTTCCAGAATACATACTCCGCAATATCTGTAAAAATTTGGTAGATAATCCTAACTGTGATAGTTTGTAAAAAGTGCATTTCTGTTTACAAGGTCAAAAGCTGCTTTAAAGTCGACGAATAGTGCATATACTTTCTTCTTTCTAGCTTGGAAACTTCTTATTATTGATGTGAGACTGAAAATGTGATCGATAGTTGAGTAATTTTTTCGGAATCCTGCTTGCAGTTCGGTAAGGATATTTTTTTCCTCCACCCACTTTTCAAGTCTTTTGGCAAGAATCGTGCAAAGTATTTTCGCAATAATGTTCATGAATGATATGCCACGATAGTTTTCAACACTTTCGAGTGAGCCTTTTTTGTGGATTGGAAAAACTATTGACTTTTTGAACGATTCTGGTACGATTGCACTTTGTAAAATATTATTGTAGAGTCTTAGCAATTTCAATATAAGAGTTGTAGATGCGTTTTTGAAGAACTCATATGGTATTCTATCCTCCCCCGGTGCTTTGCCATCTTTGGATTGTTCAAGGGTTTGCTCTATTTCCGACACAACTATTTCTTGATCCAAAATTTCATCGATTATATATGGGTATACAGTGGTATACGAAACAATCGTCTGAGATGAAAGCATGTTACGAAAATTAACAGCCAGATCTCCTGAAGAAACACTCGTCCCTATTGAAAATCCTGATCCATTTATCTCTCTTCCGATTTTCCAGAACTCTTTGGAGGATTTAATATTTATAAGTTGAGCAGCTTGGTTGTTTTTAAACTGGATCTTCTTGGTGTTGCATAGACTTTTATAATAAACATTATAATCAACGTACCACTTCCTTAATATTTCTGATTCCGTATCCCTCCATGCGTTTAAAAGTGCAAACGATTTTTTTCGAGCATTCATACATTCATTGTCAAACCAAGTTTGTTCGAATACTTTATTTCTAGATGATGTCCTGATTATTGCAGAGTTTCTTATACAATTCGTTATCTGTGATGCAAGTACTTCAACAGAATCCACATTTGACACGTTTGTAAAGTAACTATCAATAGATCGGTTATAATTGTTAATGTTTTGAATTTTCCAGTTAAATTTTGGCAGAAGTTTCAGATTTGTTCGCCCAGTCGGGTTAGAATTTTTCCATTCAACAACTATGGGCATGTGGTCAGAGTGAGTTTTTGGCTGCACTTCAAACCTTGTGATTAGGTCGACCCATTCATTGTTAACAGCGCAGTAATCTATGACAGACTTTCCTTGACCTCCAACAAAAGTATAATCACCATCTGTGTCACCATCAGCGCACCCGTTCAAAACAATTAGGTCATAGGCTTGAAAAATTTCCAGCATTTGGATACCATTTTGGTTGCATACGGTATCTTTGGATGTTCGGTTGTTAAAGCCGTTGGTAAGATACCCTTCTTGAAAATAAGTTGAGGTTTGCAAGCTGCTCATCCTAGCGTTTAAATCGCCAATTACTAACACACTTTTATTCGATAGTAGAAACAATAAGTTGTTCAATATTTCAGCATCTTCAATCCATTTGTTGCAGTTGAAATAAATGGGTACAATATACATAGTATTATGAAGTAATTGCTTTACAATAATACATCCAGATATTTCAACAAAGTCGAAGTTTTCTAAAATTTTAGTTTTGATACAAATACAGTTCCACCGCTGGCTCGTCCTTTTTTTGATATACGTGATGCTGCCTTTCATTTTAATTTAAATCCATTGAAGTTTCAAACAGAAAAAATATTTCAAAACTTTGTACATAGGTAAAAAAATCGACAAATACTAATTTATTATTTAAACCAGAAATATTATATGCTAATATATTTTGTAAACTAAAACTATTTGAGCTGACGACATTATTATCTCAATTTCGCCTAGTACTTTTTACTCCGATATTGGAGTTAGAAGCCATCCCTGAACATGATGCGCCATCTGGACTTGAATTTGTGCGAAAGTCTATGCTCTGTGTCTGTTTGACAGATTCAAAGTCTAGTTCACCAAACATTGTGCTTAACACCTGTTCGCCATCTTAATTTTTATGTTGTAATTTGTCATTATTTGATAAATAAAATTCTTTGGTTCCAATAACAAGCATGTTTTTTTTAATCTTAATAGATTCGTTGGGTTGTTTTGATTTTATTAATCTTCTGTATCCCAATAAAATTCGTCGTTTAAGCTGCATCTGCTTGGTTAAATCTCGCTGAATGTAAAAGCCGGTCCCTTTGAGCTTTGGTGCATTTTTCAACATCTTTGATGCTATCATACTCGATCCCGTGTTGACTTTCATTTTAATTACCGATGGGTGTGAATTCAATTTTATAGCTGGTGACATTTGGTGTTTTTCATTAGCCCCAAGTAACATCCCAGTTATGCTTTCTAATGTTTTCTGAGGATCATTTTCAGAATTCGGGATTGTTAAAATGATATTTGCACCCTTAAGTTCACGATTCTGTGCTTCCAATTCGTTTCCAAGCATATTGCAACGAAACTCGAACTGCTCCACTTTTTTGGAAAGCTCTTCGTTCTGTTTCTTCAATCTTTCTATATCAGAGGTCAAACTTTGAAGGTCGTCTTTGGTAGCTAGTCTCTCAATTTTCGTTGTTATCTTAGAATCAATCGCGCTATCGATAATTTGTTTTATTTTAATAAGATCCGCCTCGGAAATAGACATATTTGCACGAGATTTAAATAATTTGGCGGCTTGTTCCGGGAAATCCGAACAACAATCTTTAGGTGGAGTTTGACAGTTTCAACAGTTCACTTACGCGTAGAGCTGCCAAGTCACAATATTGATATAGCCCTAATACAAGAGCCAAGGATCAACAGTGGCAGGATCTGCGGACTTAGGTCCAAGGATTACATCACATATTTTGGTAAAGGGCCTACAGAAGGTAACTATCGTACATGTATAATAGCGAAAAAATTCATAAATATTTTCCTCTTATCCTCCCATAGCAATGCAAACATGACGACGGTAAAATGTGAAAGGAAATGGGGCCTCGCCCCTTATCTTAGCCTCCGTCTATATGCCAGGTGATTCACCGAGGCCGCTGCCATCAGCTGCACTAGATGACCTGGTAACAACAACAGGTAAGAACGGTTGGGACCTTCTAGTTGGTTGTGACGCAAACGCCCATCATCTACAATGGGGCAGTTCGGACACGAACGCAAGAGTCACTTTTTGAATTTATCATTAAGAAAAATATGTTGATCTTAAATAGAGGTAACGAACCAACTTTCGTTACAAGAAACAGAAAGGAAGTGCTTGATGTGACGCTTTCCAATAACTCTGATTCCATTGCAATCAGTGACTGGAAGGTCTCAAGCAGTGTAACATTCTCAGACCATAGAATGATAACATTCCGAGTTGAGCACGAGTTAGAAAATCCAAAGCCCTATATAAATCCCAGGAAAACAAACTGGGACGCCTTTAACATAGAACTGGCATCATCTTTGGGCCATTATGAAAATAAACTGTTGGTAAACTGTTTAGATATTGAAACACATGTAAGTGAACTTACGTCAGCCATTATCAATGCCTACGAAAGTTCTTGTCCCATTTCCAGAGGAAAAGGCAATCTCAACCCCGTATGGTGGTCTAAGGAGCTGTCTATCTTAAGGAAAAAATCACGAGGGCTTTTCAACAAGGCTAAACATACCAATGAACCTGCTGACTGGGATCTCTTCAAGATCAGCAAAAATGAGTACAAAAATCGAACAACCTATGCCAAAAGAGCAGCCTGGCGGAAATTTTGTACAGACATTGAGTCTACAAATGACGCTGCTAGGCTAAGGAAGGTCATGTCAAAGGAATACATTCCCCCGGGCTTTTTAAAAAGACCCGACAAAACCTGGACAGACTCCTGCTCCGAGACTTTAGAATCACTTATGAGCACTCACTTCCCAGGATATACAACTGATAGATCTCCTGTGGACGAGAGCCCTAACATTATTGAAATTTCTAATATTGGTAACCAAATTGTAAACTATAGGAAGGTGAGTTGGGTCATTGACTCCTTCTCAGCATACAAGTCTGCAGGGCCTGATGGTATAATTCCAATTATGCTCCAAAGCTCTAAAGATATAATTGTTCCACTTCTAGTGGACATTTTTAGGGGATGTCTAAACATTACCTATATTCCCTCTAGTTGGAGAGAAGTCAATGTTATCTTCATTCCGAAAGCTGGCAAGCCCACTCATACTGAACCGAAAGACTTCAGACCAATAAGTCTGTCCTTCTTTCTTCTCAAGACCTTAGAAAGACTAATTGAAACGTATATTCGCTTAAAACTAAATGATGACGTACTCTCTCAGGCCCAACATGCTTATATGAAGGGCAAATCTGTTGAGACGGCGCTTCATGAAGTGGTCGGCACAATTGAACAATCAATTCATTTCAAGGAATTTACCTTGGTAGCATTTCTTGACATAGAGGGGGCCTTCAACAACGTTGCTAACACGGCAATTCGTCAAGCCCTAGACTCTATCCGTATCGACCCAATACTTATTAACTGGATTGACATCATGCTTAAATCAAGACTCGTAAATTCAGAAATGGGTGATAGTAAATTAAAAGTGAGGACGTGTAGAGGTACTCCACAGGGTGGAGTCTTGTCTCAAATACTTTGGCTTCTCGTCGTTAAACAAATTTTAATTAAATTAAGTCGAGGCGGTGTCAAAGTCGTCACATATGCCGATGACATTGTGTTAATGGCCTCGGGGAAATTTTTTCCTACACTATGTGACCTCCTGCAAAGAGCCCTTGACAAGCTCAGTAATTGGCCGATAGTTGGACTTAACGTCAACACACTAAAGACAGAAATGGTTTTGTTTACAAGGAAGCGTAATATTACACACTTAAACCCCCTCCACCATTAACGGGGTTCCGCTACAGGTTTCGGGCACAGCTAAATATCTTGGCGTGGTACTTGATCGTAAACTTAACTGGAAAGAAAATATAAAGAAAAAGGAGAAAAAAGCATGTGTAGCTTTCTATACTTGCAGCAGAATTTTTGGTAAAAGATGGGAACCTAGCCCCAAAACCATTCATTGGATGTACACAGCCATAATAAGGCCAATCCTAACATATGCCTGCTTGGTCTGGTGGCCAGCCCTAGAAAAGGAAACCAATCTAAAAACCATGACCAAAATTCAAAGACTAGCGTGTATTGGTACAACCAGTGCCATACGGACCACTCCAACCGCAGCCCTAGAAACTTTCCTTTCACTAGCCCCGCTCGATTTGTTTACAAAAGAGTTGGCGGCAAAAAGTGCTATAAGACTTACACAGTGCAATAATTGGAAAAGGGGCCACTATAGTCATAGAACTATAACGAACTTTACTGACATAGACATTCAAACGGACTATCTTACACCGCACATATATTTTAACCCAGTAGCTCTAATAGATATCCCAACAAGGGAACTCTGGAGAGAAAACCGGGTCCTAAATAGAAATCATGTTTCGGTCTTCACGGACGGTTCCAAAACAAACGAGGGCGTTGGGCCAGGCACCTATTCAAATGATCCACCCCTTAACAGATCAATAAAACTTCCAAAGTTCTGCAGTGTCTTCCAAGCAGAAGTACTTGCAGTTTGCGAAGCAGCAAAACATCGTGTCACTTGTGAAGTAGCCAATAGGAATATTGATATCTTCATAGACAGCCAGGCGGCGATAAAAGCTATCTCCTCGATCATCACAAAGTCCAAACTGGTGGTTCGTTGCCGTAACGAGCTTAAAATGCTCAGCGCAACAAACACAGTTACCCTTCGATGGGTCCCGGGACATAGTGATATTTACGGAAACGAAATAGCAGATGAACTGGCAAAAATCGGGTCTTCTCTAGACCCGAGCCAAACAGACAACTCGGTTTTTATGCCACTGGAGCAAGAAAAGAGTAGAATTCACCAGAAATTCCTTGTGGCCGCAGATGTCAGATGGTCATCAATCGACACTTGTCGGGTTTCAAGAAATCTTTGGCCAAATATTTCGCGTAAAAAAACAGAATACATACTAAATATAGGCAGACCTTATTTATCCCTACTTGTTGGAATCCTTACGGGACACAACTCGATGGGTACCCACATGAGCAGAATGGGGATTAGCACATCTGACTTATGTAGAGGGTGTCAGGATAAAGAGGCGGAAGAGGGCTCTTATCACTTTCTTTGTGAATGCCCCAGCTTAGCCAGAACCAGAAAAGAAGCCCTCGGAGCATATTTTTTCGATAAACTGGGCGACATCTCAACCTTGCCACTGAAAAATATCTTTAAATTCACTCAGAATTCAGGATGGTTCAGGGAGGCCTCACATACCTAAAATTCCCTTATTCCTCTTCCCAACCCCTCCTATACCTTTCTTTTCCTTCTGTCGGGGAACGCAATGGATTCATTGAGATCCGAGTGAGATGGTGTGGCTTGCCGCATCATCACCCCACCTAACCTAACCTAACCTTACATAAGGGGTTATATCTGTGAAGATATTTCAATAAGTTATCATTTACCTTTTTGTCTTCGATATCGGCTTAATAATGATTGCCGGCATGATTCCACTACTTCCTATAATGAAAACCTGCTATGCTCTGATGGTTTTTTGAGAGAGTTGAAAGTTTCAAATACCTAGGTATTCTGATAGATTTACAGATGAGTTGGTTAAACCACACTTCGAACTTAAAAAATTATCTAAACAAAGTTGTTAGGCAAATCTACCATCTTAGTCTGTATTGTAGTCTGCCTATTCTAAAACTGGTATACATAGGTTTATTTAAATCTAAGCTTCAATATGGACTTTCTTGTTGGGGCGGTACGCATTATAACAAAATTGAGCCTTTACTTATCACGCAAAAACATGCTATCAGAATTATTGCTAGGGTTAATCTTAGAACCCCAACTTTTGATTTATTCAAGAATCTTAATATTCTGCCACTAAAGGACTTATATTACTATAAAGTATTAAAAATATTTTTCAAAAATTCTGGATATACGGCTGCTAGATTGTATGGATCTCATAGTTTGTGTGTCAACGGCATGAATTTGGTAACTGTACCTAACATTAAAAAAGCACACTTTTGTCACTTTTATTTAGTTACTGCACCTCATTTATTTAATAACCTGGCCTGTATATATTAGATGCGAGAGAGTCGAACCAACATTCCTAAGAAATATTAAGCCTTTTCTATTTTCTTTGAACTACTATTCAAATAATATTGCATCTTATTATTTGATAATTAAAAAAAATAATGAGTTTAGTTTCCTTGCTTGTATTAGTCTATAAGAGCCAACGACATATTAAGTCAAGTCATTTGCGTAATGTTGTAATTCATAACAATACATAGCATTTGAATCGTTTAACCAGGGGTGGAATCGGCTAAGGTGATAGTTGATTATTAATTGTGGTGATCGTCGTTTTGAACATAGCTGTCTCTATCACATCTAAAGGCAAAACTAGAGACAGCAATCGTCAAAACGACGATCACCACAATTGATAATCAACTATCACCTTAGCCGATTCCACCCCAGGATTACCTTGTCTGCCTACCTGAACACGTGACGAAGAGGTGTTAAATTGGTAATGTTGGTGCTTCAAACCCAAATAGGTCTTAGTCCAATAATAACCAAACTCAGAGAGGCAGCCTCTTTGGACGTTACCAAAGCGGTGGCAGAAACGATCAAAAGTGTGATAAAAATGACGTCAAGTCATTACAAGCGTAGCATTTGTTCGAATGCTATTCGCTTCCGGACACTCTCACAAGAATCAGTTCAAAAAGGCAGACAAAAATTCCGTGACGAACACCCCGGCAGAAAACTTTACAAGTTGACAATTCTGAATTTTTTTTTTGTAAATCATTAAATTCTCTATAAAAAAATGCCTACGACCAATAATAAAGAAGGTATAGCTATTTAAACATAACATAAAATGACGAAAATATTGTTTTTTTTTTTTAAATATAACTGTCAAACCATCAATGCAAACACAAAAAAGTCTAGCAACACTTCAATGCTATCACAAAAAAGTCTAGTAACACTTTGTATGCCACATAATTTTCTATAAAAAATATAAAACTTTTTTTCTACACGCAAGAAATTAGAAAATATAGCTATGTATTTGAAAAAGAACATAAAATACCAACAATATTTTTGTTATGGGTATTAAACCGTGATGATGATGATGGCTATATCTGGCACATTATAAACTTTTGTTGTCCAACATTGTCGACAAAAAGGAAGTAATCTTTTTTCAACGTTGGATTTCAAAAGTACCACCAACAACAGTCGTATATGTTGTTTCAGCATCAGTGCTGAGGTCTTGCCTTGAAAATTGCTGCATATAGGTGAACAGGGGACAAAGTGCTGGGAGAAATTTTAAAAGAAAACCCATATGTCAATCTGAAAATTCACTTTTTCTCTGAATAATATTTTTTTTTAAATGTGATCAGTAGGTGCAAGATATAGCCATCATCACGGTTTAATAGGAATATCCATAAATCAAATATTGTTGGTATTTTATATTCTTTTTCAAATGGCTATATTTTCTAAATTCTTGCGTGTAGAAAAAAAAAGTTTTATATTTTGTAAAGAAAATTTTGTTGTCTAAAAACTGTACCTAGACTACTTTTCGATATCATTGACAGCTGAGCAGCAGTTATTCTCAAAGAAACAATAATTTCGTCAATTTTTTGTTTTCTTAGAAGCTCTATTTAAAATTATAGGTCGTAGGAAAAAAGTTCTTTTTTATAGAAAATTATGTGGTCTACAGAGTGTTGCTAGACTTTTTTGTGATAGCATTGACGGTTTAACAGTTATATTTAAAAAACAAAACAATATTTTCGTCATTTTATGTTATTTTTAAATAGCTATACCTTCTTAATTATTGGTCGAAGGAAAAAAAAAAGAGGCATTTTTTATAGAGAATTTAATGATCTACAAACTGTACTCGAACTTCTTTTCGATAGCATTTGCCATAAAAAGTTACTTCCTAAAAACTGATGTTTTCGACACTTTACCATGCCTAAAAAGTTATGCTCCTGTCGGATCGTCGGGGACTTTTAGTCAATGCTGCGTTATAATCACTGGAAGGCCCCCACCAAGTTTAAGCGTTATCAGAATTTTGTTCAGGGAAATGTCTATTTTGACTGGGCTCTATGGTTATCTTTGTTGATTCTATTAATTTGCAGAACCCTGGTATGGTACACAATTTTTGTACAGGAACTTTAACACAGACCAGAAAAATCTCTATACTAGTTACACTGTTTTTCAATCTTATCCAAGCTGACCCCAATCAGGTAATTTGGGTAGAATTTTTGCGAAAGCTGATCGTTACACATCACTACTACAAGTGTCCTTGCAAAAAGGCAGACTCAAATCCCGTCGCCAACACCCTAGAATACTTCTTTAAAATGTTGACAATTCGAATTTTTTTAATCAAATCTAGTTCTTGGTGCAACATTTTTGTTTCAAGTCCTAACCGAAAGTGATTTGTGTAATATTTTTTGAATGCCATGCGTTTCATCATACTTCAATAAGACTCAGTGCAAAAAAGCAGACTGCAATTTTTCGACGAACACCCCGGCAGACAGCTTGTTGACGATTCAAAATTTTTGAGTCAAGTTCAGTTCTTGGTGCAACATTTTTGTTTCTAATACTAACCGGAATTGATTTGTGTAATATTTTTTGAATACCATTTGTTTCATCATACTCCAACAAGTCTCAGTGCAAAAAGGCAGACTGAAATTTCTTGATGAACACCTCGGCAGATTAATTTACAAGTTGACGATTCTGAATTTTTGAGTAAAGTTCAGTTCTTGCTGCAACATTTCTGTTTCAAAACCAAACCGAAAGTGATTTGCGTTATATTTTTTTGAATGCCATTCATTTCATCATACTCCAACAAGTCTCAGTGCAAAAAGGCAGATTGAAATTCCTTGACATAACCCCGGCAGACAACTTTACAAGTTGACAATTCTGAATTTTTTTGACAAGTTCAGTTCTTGGTGCAACATTTTTGTTTCAAAACCTAACCGGAAGTGTTTTGCGCCATTCTTCACAAAACGCGCTCTTATGTGTCAACCCAACAGGCTGAAATTCCAAAGAAATACCTCTTATTTATAAAGAAAAAATAGTTATTTCGGCTCCAAATAACTTTTTAAAAAGAGTCGAAGAGTTTTTAAAAAAAAAATATAAAACTCTATTTAGAAAATAAAATACAATAACAGAACAGACGAAAGTCGACTGTGTACTGTGATGTGTAATGTGTGAATGTTTATCGCTGCAACTGAGACTTATCTGGTTATGCTATCCGATGATTGTTGGCCGCATCGAAGATCGTCCAATGTTTATTTTAGCAGATTGATTTACTGATGCTCTTCGATGTGAAGTGGTGGTTGTTTATAGCATTGAAGATTGTCCAATGTTTATATTCAAAAATGCTATTGGATTCGGACCAATGTTTATGTTATCTCATATTTCTCAGAATGCTATTAAAATTTAAGTGTCGTTGTTGCTTCGGTCTCAGTGGCTTGTGCAATAGATTAGGGTTAGGGTTAGAAGATGTAGATGTAAACGTAACTCCCCCCACCTTAAGATTGTTGTTTCTCCTGAAACAATTTATTCTATCTCTGCACAGAAATATAATTACAGTGCATAATATAAAAATAGTTACAATATGTATGTAATATGAAGCCTCTTTATGTGTATTTAAGTTTGATATTTTTTCGTGAATTATGTCAATATTATTTATATCTTCTAGTTTAATTTCTTTTTCAATTAAGAGATTATATATGTTTTCATACAATTTTGGATTCTCTAAATATAAAGATTGTTCTTCTATTTCATTGGAATTTTCAAAAGTTTTATTATCTATAGTTATCTTACAATTCTCGAACTGAATTAATACATTATTTATGATTTTAATTTTTTTCTTTTCATTACAATTGGTACTTATTTCTATACAACTGTTTTTTACTAACAATTTTCCTCTTGCTATTTCTAAGACAATATTTTCTCTTTTATTGATTAGTTTAGTACAATTTCTTGTTGTTATACAGTTAATGTATATTTCCAATTTATTTAAATCTTCTTCTTTCGATATGTATTCAATATTTTCGTTTTCAATTATATATTGATCATTTATTTTTAGTTCTTCTTTAATATTATTAGGTAAACTAGTTATAAAATATTGATTAAATTCTAACATTTCTTCTGGTATACTTATTATAAATATAATTTCTTGATCGTGTAACCCTGTAGTTATTTTTATATTCTTTAATTTACAAACGTTACATTATATGTGATTATTTCGTGAATACTGAGCATTGAATTTACCATTGTATTTAGTTTACTTGATAACACATTGTTTTGACTTTTTTCAATAATGCTTTTAATTTTATTAATTTTTTCAAGAACTTCTAAAGTTATTATTCTTTGTGTTATTGATGTACTTCCTACTTTGAGATTTAGAAAATCTTTACTTTTGTACATACTGTTAAATTCTGATTGAATAGTATCTATTTGCTTCTTCAGTTTATTATTAATGTCAATTTGCTTGTTAAATGTTACAATTAATTCATGGTTGTTATATTTATTCATATACAATTGTTCTTCAATATTTTTTCGGTCGTTTTCATCTAATGTTCCAAACAAAAACTTAAGCATGTTACCACCAAGGTTTATTAAACTTCTCCTGTTTCTATGCAGTAATAAGCTACTGATTTCGGATTTAATAATGCGAATTTCTCGATATACTTCTGCGGGAAATTTAATATTTTTTAATTTGTAAATGTCACTGTCAATGTTATTCAAAACTTCTTCGATTTGAGTGATATCGATTTTGTGAACTACATGTTTATAATGTCTAACTAGTTTAATTTTCTTTAATTTTATTTTAGTATAACCTTCTTGATTATATATGTTTTCAATTATTATGTCACTAAATACTAGCTTAATTAAAAGAATGTGTATTAAGATTTTGATTATAACTTTTATTTATGCGAACAACTTGCGATCGAAAGCGGATCTATTCCCGATGGAATCTTTTGTGTAACTGAATCTTTCTTTGATGCTATTTTGTGTTAGACTTAGTACTCTTAGGTCTTCCAGGTTTTTTTTTTATAATTATGTCATCTTTGTTTTTGATTTTTGTCTTTCTATGACGTTGTATATTGATTGGATGTGCATGATCCGTTTGTTTGTAAAAGAATCGCGGAGTAGTTTTATCATATTTTCTGTGATGATTTACTATAAAAGCTTTGCTACGAGTTTCTATGTGGTCTTCTCTAGTCTTATTGGTTTTCTCTATTCTTTTTTCTTTATTAGTTTGGTACGTTCTATATAATCTTTCTTTGTCTACATGGCCTGATTGTATATTTAAAGGTTTCTCTTTACTCAATACTTGTATGGAGTTGTTATAGTAGAAAACTGCTTTGTATATTGTATCAATTCTATCGATTATTCCTAGTTCTTTCCCATTGGATAAACATCTATATTTTTCTAAGATTGTGCTATGTACTTGTTCAATTGGGCTATTCCCTGTATGTGAGTTTGGTGTAGTATAATGTATTTCTATATTTAGATCTTGTAACATTTTTTTTATACTCAATTGATTAAACTCATTATCCATTACAATTTTCAAAGGCTTGTTATGTTGAGAAATAAATTGCATTATTGTTTCTTTAATGGTTTCGCCATTACTATCTTGTATATATGTCATTGTCAATTTTTTACTGAATTTGTCAATAGTGGAAAGGAATTTCAAATTTTGTATGTAAAATATATCGATGTGAATTATTTGATTGATGTCTGTTGGAGTCTCGGTCAATTTGAATTTTGGCTTGATTGGATGCCTATCATATTTGTTTTGCTTGCAGATGTTGCAACTATTAACCAAGTCAATTACTAATTTTCTTAAATAAGGATAGTAAATATATGGTTGTATTCCCAAGTAATTCTCTTCGATACCTGCATGAGCTGTTTTTAGTTCGTGATAAGATTTTATTTTTTCTATAACTTTGTTTTCATCTTCTAATTCTTGTGCTAGGTAACTACATTTATAAAATTTAATTATAGTTTTTTCAAACAATTTGATTAATTTCTGTTGTAAATTGTTGAAAATGTGATAGTCATCACAATATATTCCTGTTTGTTTAAGTTCTAAAACTTCCTTAATTTGTTCTTCAAATGTTTCAGAATCGATTATTGTAGGGGACAATTCGATTAACTTTCTGTTGCCTACTAAAATTTGCGTTCTTATCTTTCTTTCATTATAATCATTGTTAACCACTATCTGTTGTTTAAACTTGTTAACTGGCTTTTCTATTATAGGAAAGTGATCTAACTGTTCTTCATCTTTTGAGTGGAGAGTTTCTTATAAGCTAGAATCATCCAATTGATTAATTTCTCCAGTGTCTTTTATTTCCCTACTGAGGTAATCTGCCACTGTATTTTGACATCCTTTAAGGTACTCTATATCGAAGTTATATTCACCAAGTGATAGAATCCATCTCTGTAACCTTCTCACTCTTTGTTTTCAACCATTTTAAAGGTTGGTGATCAGATTTTAACTGAAATTTTCTCCCGTAGAGATAAGGTCTTAAATACTTGATTGACCAAACTATTGCTAATAGCTCTTTCTCTATAGTAGAGTAGTTTTTCTCGTGGTCGTTTAGAGTTCTACTTATGAATGTAACAGGATGTTTATCTTGAGCTAAGACCGCTCCTATTGCATAATTATATGCATCTGTTGTTAGCTCGAAAGTTTTATTGAAATCTGGATAAGCCAGGACCGGAGGTGAAACAATTAATTTTTTTAATGTTTCAAATGATTTTATGTACTCGATATTCTTAGTATCTATTTTGGTTCCTTTCTTTAAATATCTTGTCATTGGTTGGGCTACCTTTGCATAATCTTTTATAAATTTCCTATAGTAACCAGTAAGACCAAGGAATGATTTTATTTCTTTAACGGTTGTCGGTACGTTAATCTTTTGTATTGCTATAATTTTATCTTGATTGGGTAAAACTCCCTTGTTTGTAATCGTGTGCCCAAGAAACTTCGTTTCTTTCACAAGAAAGTCGCATTTGTCTATTTGAATTTTTAAGTTGAATTCTCTTAGCTTTTGAAATATTTTATATATAGAGAAGTTGAAAAAATCAATATGTCATCCATTTATACGACACAGATTTTATTAATGAGATCTCCCAGTATCTCGTTTATCATGCATTGAAAACTAGAAGGAGCATTTTTTAAGCCAAAAGGCATTCTAAGAAATTCAAAATGTCCTTGTGGAACACTGAATGCAGTTTTTTCTATGTCTTTTTCGTTGACTCTAATCTGGTGAAATCCTTTTGCCAGATCTAGTGTCGTAAAATATTGCGATCTCCCTAACTTATCCAAGACATCGTCAATGTTTGGTAATGGATACTTATATTCGATAGTTTCCTCACTTAACTTACGGTAATCAATTACCATACGCCACTTCATAGTTCCCGAGTTGTCTAATTCTTTTGGAACTATCCAAACAGGTGAGTTATAAGGGCTTCTACTTTTTTGTATAATTCCATTGCTGAGCATTTCTTTAATTTAGCTATCTCTTGCTCATGGACTTTTGGATATCGATAAATTTTTGTTAAAATAGGATTATCTGTCTTTGTCCTTATGGAATGAACTGTTTGAGTTGTGGAACTTAACAATTCTCCATCCTTGTAGAATAAATCCTAATTTTTATTTAAAAATTCTCTTAGTATATTTTTTTCTTCTTCATTCAAATCTTTGTGTAAAAGCTTGCTCATTTCCATTGAGTTATCTTCTAACACATGAAATTCGTCATATTGAAAAGGACATTGATCATTTCCATTGATATATTCTTTTTCTGTGACTGGGAGAGAAACAAAAGGAATTCTATTCTGATTTATTTCTAAATATTTATCTTTCATATTAACTATACCCCCTTTGGCATTTAAAAAATTCGATCCTATGATCGCATCAAAATTTTCGTTTTCAAAATTCATTAATTTCCATTCCATTGTGGCGTCTTCCAAAAATTCTTCAGGTATTTTTGTTATTATTTGTTCTGTTATAAAAATATATGAATTGACGGTATACATTTTTATTTCTTTTTCTAATTTCATTCTTGTACAGGATTTAAGTTTTTTTGTATCGAGAAGGGTCATAGTAGATCCTGTGTCTACTAAGACTTTTATATTTTCTTTTTGAAATGTAAGTACTACGATGGGAAGTGTCGAAGCCCCTCTTCTATAAAATTTACTTCTTCATTAATTGTTTGTTGTTCACTGAGGCGATTAACTTCCATTGGTTGTTCTCGATTATTATTTAATCTCCTAACTTGGCTTGAACTTGGCTGATTATTATTTTGTCCCTGCTCATTATTATTATTATTATAACTTTGCCTTTGATAATTTTGGTTAAAACCAAACCTATGACCTTGATTAGGGTTTAAATTTCCAAATATTCTGTTGTTGTTGTATCTAACCTGCTCAGATGTTATTCTATTCTGTTGTCTAAAATTATTATTATTTTGATTAAATTTATTTTGGTTATAATTTTGGTGTCCCTGATTTTGTCTAGGAGAATTATTCTGATGGTGATTCATACTAAAGCCCTTGTTTGGTTCACTTTGATTTTTACACGAATCATATCATTGGCTTCTAAGATTTCATAAGCTTCAACCATATTTTTACAATTATAGGCGATAACTATAGCTTTTGTGAAGGGTTCAAATTATGTGTAAATGCTTCAAATACCAGAACTTCATTATTTGCCTGTGTGTAAATTAAATTTGGTTCTAACTGCGTTTTAGTTTGCAATTTTTGTAATAAAAAGTCTAATTTGTAATACAATTCAAAAGTGTTAGATTCTACAATACAACCAATTTCTTGAGATAACTTAATATAAGTTTCTTTTATTGAAAATAATCTTATTAAGTTAACCTTAAAGTCTTTCCACGACGATAAATGTGGTAACTTAGTTGCCCTTACCGCTTCTCCTTGAATTTTTGAGTGGATTATTAATGTAGCCTTTATCTGATTGTCCTGCAGCAAGACTTGGTTTAGAAAGTACTCCACTGTTGATATAAACAGTGCCAGATTACAATCTTTTGATTCTCTGAATGGATTTATTTTCTCCATTTCACGAAGAAGGTAACGTTGTTCCTCCCTCTGAACATCGTTTAATACGGGTGCAGTTTCCGTCATTATTATTGTTGTTTGTTCGTCTGATTCACTTTCACCTCCGGTATAACTGTCGCGATGTTTATTTAACTTTCTGTTTAATCTGTCTTTGTTTAACTGTTTCTCTACACTGTTCATTTGCTAAATATTCTCTCTACGAGATTTCGCAACATACATTTATATATGAATGTGAGATGCTATATTTTTTTTTTTTTTTTTTTCAAACTATTTAAAATTAGTATTCGTTTAATTTAAATTTATTTGAAAAATTTTACAATCGCGAATTGCGTTCGTATCACTGGATCTCATATGTCAATATAATATTCGTTTATATATCTCATTGAGAATCCTACCGACTGCGCCAAATAACTTTTTAAAAAGAGTCGAAGAGTTTTTAAAAAACAAATATAAAACTTTATTTAGAAAATAAAATAAAATACAATAACAGAACAGACGAAATATTATAAGAAACTCTCCACTCAAAAGATGAAGAACAGTTAGATCACTTTCCTATAATAGAAAAGCCAGTTAACAAGTTTAAACAACAGATAGTGGTTAATAATGATTATAATGAAAGAAAGATAAGAACGCAAATTTTAGTAGGCAACAGAAAGTCAATCGAATTGTCCCCTACAATAATCGATTCTGAAACATTTGAAGAACATATTAAGGAAGTTTTAGAAATTAAACAAACAGGAATATATTGTGATGACTATCACATTTTCAACCATTTACAACAGAAATTAATCAAATTGTTTGATAAAACTATAAAATAAATTTTATAAATGTAGTTACCTAGCACAAGAATTAGAAGATGAAAACAAAGTTATAGAAAAAATAAAATCTTATCACGAACTATAAACAGCTCATGCAGGTATCGAAGAGAATTACTTGGGAATACAACCATATATTTACTATCCTTATTTAAGAAAATTAGTAATTGACTTGGTTAATAGTTGCAACATCTGCAAGCAAAACAAATATGATAGGCACCCAATCAAGCCAAAATTCAAATTGACCGAGACTCCAACAGACATCAATCAAATAATTCACATCGATATATTTTACATACAAAATTTGAAATTCCTTTCCACTATTGACAAATTCAGTAAAAAATTGACAATGACATATATACAAGATAGTAATGGCGAAACCATTAAAGAAACAATAATGCAATTTATTTCTCAACATAACAAGCCTTTGAAAATTGTAATGGATAATGAGTTTAATCAATTGAGTATAAAAAAATGTTACAACATCTAAATATAGAAATACATTATACTACACCAAACTCACATACAGGGAATAACCCAATTGAACGTGTACATAGCACAATCTTAGAAAAATATAGATGTTTATCCAATGGGAAAGAACTAGGAATAATCGATAGAATTGATACAATATACAAAGCAGTTTTCGACTATAACAACTCCATACAAGTATTGAGTAAAGAGAAACCTTTTAATATACAATCAGGCCATGTAGACAAAGAAAGATTATATAGAACGTACCAAACTAATAAAGAAAAAAGAATATAGAAAACCAATAAGACTAGAGAAGACTACATAGAAACTCGTAGCAAAGCTTTTATAGTAAATCATCACAGAAAATATGATAAAACTACTCCGCGATTCTTTTACAAACAAACGGATCATGCACATCCAATCAATATACAACGTCATAGAAAGACAAAAATCAAAAACAAAGATGACATAATTATAAAAAAAAAACCTGGAAGACCTAAGAGTACTAAGTCTGACACAAAATAGCATCAAAGAAAGATTCAGTTACACAAAAGATTCCATCGGGAATAGATCCGCTTTCGATCGCAAGTTGTTCGCATAAATAAAAGTTATAATCAAAATCTTAATACACATTCTTTTAATTAAGCTAGTATTTAGTGACATAATAATTGAAAACATATATAATCAAGAAGGTTATACTAAAATAAAATTAAAGAAAGTTAAACTAGTTAGACATTATAAACATGTAGTTCACAAAATCGATATCACTCAAATCGAAGAAGTTTTGAATAACATTGACAGTGACATTTACAAATTAAAAAATATTAAATTTCCCGCAGAAGTATATCGAGAAATTCGCATTATTAAATCCGAAATCAGTAGCTTATTACTGCATAGAAACAGGAGAAGTTTAATAAACCTTGGTGGTAACATGCTTAAGTTTTTGTTTGGAACATTAGATGAAAACGACCGAAAAAATATTGAAGAACAATTGTATATAAATAAATATAACAACCATGAATTAATTGTAACATTTAACAAGCAAATTGACATTAATAATAAACTGAAGAAGCAAATAGATACTATTCAAACAGAATTTAACAGTATGTACAAAAGTAAAGATTTTCTAAATCTCAAAGTAGGAAGTACATCAATAACACAAAGAATAATAACTTTAGAAGTTCTTGAAAAAATTAATAAAATTAAAAGCATTATTGAAAAAAATCAAAACAATGTGTTATCAAGTAAACTAAATACAATGGTAAATTCAATGCTCAGTATTCACGAAATAATCACATATAATGTAACGTTTGATAAATTAAAGAATATAAAAATAACTACAGGGTTACACGATCAAGAAATTATATTTATAATAAGTATACCAGAAGAAATGTTAGAATTTAATCAATATTTTATAACTAGTTTACCTAATAATATTAAAGAAGAACTAAAAATAAATGATCAATATATAATTGAAAACGAAAATATAGAATACATATCGAAAGAAGAAGATTTAAATAAATTGGAAATATACATAAACTGTATAACAACAAGAAATTGTATTAAATTAGTCAATAAAAGAGAAAATATTGTCTTAGAAATAGCAAGAGGAAAATTGTTAGTAAAAAACAGTTGTATAGAAATAAGTACCAATTGTAATGAAAAGAAAAAAATTAAAATCATAAATAATGTATTAATTCAGTTCGAGAATTGTAAGATAACTATAGATAATAAAACTTTTGAAAATTCCAATGAAATAGAAGAACAATCTTTATATTTAGAGAATCCAAAATTGTATGAAAACATATCTAATCTCTTAATTGAAAAAGAAATTAAACTAGAAGATATAAATAATATTGACATAATTCACGAAAAAATATCAAACTTAAATACACATAAAGAGGCTTCATATTACATACATATTGTAACTATTTTTATATTATGCACTGTAATTATATTTCTGTGCAGAGATAGAATAAATTGTTTCAGGAGAAACAACAATCTTAAGGAGGGGGGAGTTACGTTTACATCTACATCTTCTAACCCTAACCCTAATCTATTGCACAAGCCACTTGAGACCGAAGCAACGACGACACTTAAATTTTAATAGCATTCTGAGAAATATGAGATAACATAAACATTGGTCCGAATCCAATAGCATTTTTGAATATAAACATTGGACAATCTTCAATGCTATAAACAACCACCACTTCACATCGAAGAGCATCAGTAAATCAATCTGCTAAAATAAACATTGGACGATCTTCGATGCGGCCAACAATCATCGGATAGCATAACCAGATAAGTCTCAGTTGCAGCGATAAACATTCACACAATACACATCACAGTACACAGTCGACTTTCGTCTGTTCTGTTATTGTATTTTATTTTATTTTATTTTATTTTATTTTCTAAATAAAGTTTTATATTTGTTTTTTTAAACTCTTCGACTCTTTTTAAAAAGTTATTTGGAGCCGAAATAACTATTTTTTCTTTATAAATAAGAGGTATTTCTTTGGAATTTCAGCCTGTTGGGTTGACACATAAGAGCGCGTTATGTGAAGAATGGCGCAAAACACTTCCGGTTAGGTTTTGAAACAAAAATGTTGCACCAAGAACTGAACTTGTCTCAAAAATTCAGAATTGTCAACTTGTAAAGTTGTCTGCCGGGGTTATGTCAAGGAATTTCAATCTGCCTTTTTGCACTGAGACTTGTTGGAGTATGATGAAATGAATGGCATTCAAAAAAATATAACGCAAATCACTTTCGGTTTGGTTTTGAAACAGAAATGTTGCAGCAAGAACTGAACTTTACTCAAAAATTCAGAATCGTCAACTTGTAAATTAATCTGCCGAGGTGTTCATCAAGAAATTTCAGTCTGCCTTTTTGCACTGAGACTTGTTGGAGTATGATGAAACAAATGGTATTCAAAAAATATTACACAAATCAATTCCGGTTAGTATTAGAAACAAAAATGTTGCACCAAGAACTGAACTTGACTCAAAAATTTTGAATCGTCAACAAGCTGTCTGCCGGGGTGTTCGTCGAAAAATTGCAGTCTGCTTTTTTGCACTGAGTCTTATTGAAGTATGATGAAACGCATGGCATTCAAAAAATATTACACAAATCACTTTCGGTTAGGATTTGAAACAAAAATGTTGCACCAAGAACTAGATTTGATTAAAAAAATTCGAATTGTCAACATTTTAAAGAAGTATTCTAGGGTGTTGGCGACGGGATTTGAGTCTGCCTTTTTGCAAGGACACTTGTAGTAGTGATGTGTAACGATCAGCTTTCGCAAAAATTCTACCCAAATTACCTGATTGGGGTCAGCTTGGATAAGATTGAAAAACAGTGTAACTAGTATAGAGATTTTTCTGGTCTGTGTTAAAGTTCCTGTACAAAAATTGTGTACCATACCAGGGTTCTGCAAATTAATAGAATCAACAAAGATAACCATAGAGCCCAGTCAAAATAGACATTTCCCTGAACAAAATTCTGATAACGCTTAAACTTGGTGGGGGCCTTCCAGTGATTATAACGCAGCATTGACTAAAAGTCCCCGACGACCCGACAGGAGCATAACTTTTTAGGCATGGTAAAGTGTCGAAAAAATCAGTTTTTAGGAAGTAACTTTTTATGGCAAATGCTATCGAAAAGAAGTTCGAGTACAGTTTGTAGATCATTAAATTCTCTATAAAAAAATGCCTCTTTTTTTTTTCCTTCGACCAATAATTAAGAAGGTATAGCTATTTAAAAATAACATAAAATGACGAAAATATTGTTTTTTTTTTTAAATATAACTGTTAAACCGTCAATGCTATCACAAAAAAGTCTAGCAACACTTTGTAGACCACATAATTTTCTATAAAAAAGAACTTTTTTCCTACGACCTATAATTTTAAATAGAGCTTCTAAGAAAACAAAAAATTGACGAAATTATTGTTTCTTTGAGAATAACTGCTGCTCAGCTGTCAATGATATCGAAAAGTAGTCTAGGTACAGTTTTTAGACAACAACATTTTCTTTACAAAATATAAAACTTTTTTTTTCTACACGCAAGAATTTAGAAAATATAGCCATTTGAAAAAGAATATAAAATACCAACAATATTTGATTTATGGATATTCCTATTAAACCGTGATGATGGCTATATCTTGCACCTACTGATCACATTTAAAAAAAAATATTATTCAGAGAAAAAGTGAATTTTCAGATTGACATATGGGTTTTCTTTTAAAATTTCTCCCAGCACTTTGTCCCCTGTTCACCTATATGCAGCAATTTTCAAGGCAAGACCTCAGCACTGATGCTGAAACAACATATACGACTGTTGTTGGTGGTACTTTTGAAATCCAACGTTGAAAAAAGATTACTTCCTTTTTGTCGACAATGTTGGACAACAAAAGTTTATAATGTGCCAGATATAGCCATCATCATCATCACGGTTTAATACCCATAACAAAAATATTGTTGGTATTTTATGTTCTTTTTCAAATACATAGCTATATTTTCTAAATTCTTGCGTGTAGAAAAAAAGTTTTATATTTTTTATAGAAAATTATGTGGCATACAAAGTGTTACTAGACTTTTTTGTGATAGCATTGAAGTGTTGCTAGACTTTTTTGTGTTTGCATTGATGGTTTGACAGTTATATTTAAAAAAAAAAACAATATTTTCGTCATTTTATGTTATGTTTAAATAGCTATACCTTCTTAATTATTGGTCGTAGGCATTTTTTTTATAGAGAATTTAATGATTTACAAAAAAAAAGTTCAGAATTGTCAACTTGTAAAGTTTTCTGCCGGGGTGTTCGTCACGGAATTTTTGTCTGCCTTTTTGAACTGACTCTTGTGAGAGTGTCCGGAAGCGAATAGCATTCGAACAAATGTTACGCTTGTAATGACTTGACGTCATTTTTATCACACTTTTGATCGTTTCTGCCACCGCTTTGGTAACGTCCAAAGAGGCTGCCTCTCTGAGTTTGGTTATTATTGGACTCAGACCTATTTGGGTTTGAAGCACCAACATTACCAATTTAACACCTCTTCGTCACGTGTTCAGGTAGGCAGACAAGGTAATCCTGGGGTGGAATCGGCTAAGGTGATAGTTGATTATCAATTGTGGTGATCGTCGTTTTGACGATTGCTGTCTCTAGTTTTGCCTTTAGATGTGATAGAGACAGCTATGTTCAAAACGACGATCACCACAATTAATAATCAACTATCACCTTAGCCGATTCCACCCCTGGTTAAACGATTCAAATGCTATGTATTGTTATGAATTACAACATTACGCAAATGACTTGACTTAATATGTCGTTGGCTCTTATAGACTAATACAAGCAAGGAAACTAAACTCATTATTTTTTTTAATTATCAAATAATAAGATGCAATAATGTACCTATTTCACTGTAGTTCAAAGAAAATAGAAAAGGCTTAATATTTCTTAGGAATGTTGGTTCGACTCTCTCGCATCTAATATATTCAGGACAGGTTATTAAATAAATGAGGTGCAGTAACTAAATAAAAGTGACAAAAGTGTGCTTTTTTAATGTTAGGTACAGTTACCAAATTCATGCCGTTGACACACAAACTATGAGATCCATACAATCTAGCAGCCTTATATCCAGAATTTTTGAAAAATGTTTTTAATACTTTATAGTAATATAAGTCCTTTAGTGGCAGAATATTAAGATTCTTGAATAAATCAAAACTTGGGGTTCTAAGATTAACCCTAGCAATAATTCTGATAGCATGTTTTTGCGTGATAAGTAAAGGCTCAATTTTGTTATAATGCGTACCGCCCCAACAAGAAAGTCCATATTGAAGCTTAGATTTAAATAAACCTATGTATACCAGTTTTAGAATAGGCAGACTACAATACAGACTAAGATGGTAGATTTGCCTAACAACTTTGTTTAGATAATTTTTTAAGTTAGAAGTGTGGTTTAACCAACTCATCTGTAAATCTATCAGAATACCTAGGTATTTGAAACTTTCAACTCTCTCAATTCTAAAAAAAAACCATCAGAGCATAGCAGGTTTTCATTGTAGGAAGTAGTGGAATCATGTAGGCAATCATTATTAAGCCGATATCGAAGACAAAAAGGTAAATGATAACTTATTGAAATATCTTCACAGATATAACCCCTTATGTAAGGTTAGGTTAGGTTAGGTGGGGTGATGATGCGGCAAGCCACACCATCTCACTCGGATCTCAATGAATCCATTGCGTTCCCCGACAGAAGGAAAAGAAAGGTATAGGAGGGGTTGGGGAGAGGAATAAGGGAATTTTAGGTATGTGAGGCCTCCCTGAACCATCCTGAATTCTGAGTGAATTTAAAGATATTTTTCAGTGGCAAGGTTGAGATGTCACCTAGTTTATCGAAAAAATATGCTCCGAGGGCTTCTTTTATGGTTCTGGCTAAGCTGGGGCATTCACAAAGAAAGTGATAAGAGCCCTCTTCGGCCTCTTCATCCTGACACCCTCTACATAAGTCAGATGTGCTATAGCCCATTCTGCTCATGTGGGTACCCATCGAGTTGTGTCCCGTAAGGATTCCAACAAGTAGGGATAAATAAGGTCTGCCTATATTTAGTATGTATTCTGTTTTTTTACGCGAAATATTTGGCCAAAGATTTCTTGAAACTCGACAAGTGTCGATTGATGACCATCTGACATCTGCAGCCACAAGGAATTTCTGGTGAATTCTACTCTTTTCTTGCTCCAGTGGCATAAAAACCGAGTTGTCTGTTTGGCTCGGGTCTAGAGAAGACCCGATTTTTGCCAGTTCATCTGCTATTTCGTTTCCGTAAATATCACTGTCCCGGGACCCATCGAAGGGTAACTGTGTTTGTTGCGCTGAGCATTTTAAGCTCGTGACGGCAACGAACCACCAGTTTGGACTTTGTGATGATTGAGGAGATAGCTTTTATCGCCGCCTGGCTGTCTATGAAGTTATCAATATTCCTATTGGCTACTTCACAAGTAACACGATGTTTTGCTGCTTCGCAAACTGCAAGTACTTCTGCTTGGAAGACACTGCAGAACTTTGGAAGTTTTATTGATCTGTTAAGGGGTGGATCATTTGAATAGGTGCCTGGCCCAACGCCCTCGTTTGTTTTGGAACCGTCCGTGAAGACCGAAACATGATTTCTATTTAGGACCCGGTTTTCTCTCCAGAGTTCCCTTGTTGGGATATCTATTAGAGCTACTGGGTTAAAATCTATGTGCGGTGTAAGATAGTCCGTTTGAATGTCTATGTCAGTAAAGTTCGTTATAGTTTTATGACTATAGTGGCCCCTTTTCCAATTATTGCTCTGTGTAAGTCTTATAGCACTTTTTGCCGCCAACTCTTTTATAAACAAATCGAGCGGGGCTAGTGAAAGGAAAGTTTCTAGGGCTGCGGTTGGAGTGGTCCGTATGGCACTGGTTGTACCAATACACGCTAGTCTTTGAATTTTGGTCATGGTTTTTAGATTGGTTTCCTTTTCTAGGGCTGGCCACCAGACCAAGCAGGCATATGTTAGGATTGGCCTTATTATGGCTGTGTACATCCAATGAATGGTTTTGGGGCTAGGTTCCCATCTTTTACCAAAAATTCTGCTGCAAGTATAGAAAGCTAAACATGCTTTTTTCTCCTTTTTCTTTATATTTTCTTCCCAGTTAAGTTTACGATCAAGTACCACGCCAAGATATTTAGCTGTGCCCGAAACCTGTAGCGGAACCCCGTTAATGGTGGAGGGGGTTTAAGTGTGTAATATTACGCTTCCTTGTAAACAAAACCATTTCTGGCTTTAGTGTGTTGACGTTAAGTCCAACTATCGGCCCAATTACTGAGCTTGTCAAGGGCTCTTTGCAGGAGGTCACATAGTGTAGGAACAAATTTCCCCGAGGCCATTAACACAATGTCATCGGCATATGCGACGACTTTGACACCGCCTCGACTTAAGACAAGACTCCACCCTGTGGAGTACCTCTACACGTCCTCACTTTTAATTTACTATCACCCATTTCTGAATTTACGAGTCTTGATTTAAGCATGAGTTCAATCCAGTTAATAAGTATTGGGTCGATACTGATAGAGTCTAGGGCTTGACGAATTGCAGTGTTAGCAACGTTGTTGAAGGCCCCCTCTATGTCAAGAAATGCTACCAAGGTAAATTCCTTGAAATGAATTGATTGTTCAATTGTGCCGACCACTTCATGAAGCGCCGTCTCAACAGATTTGCCCTTCATATAAGCATGTTGGGCCTGAGAGAGTACGTCATCATTTAGTTTTAAGCGAATATACGTTTCAATTAGTCTTTCTAAGGTCTTGAGAAGAAAGAAGGACAGACTTATTGGTCTGAAGTCTTTCGGTTCAGTATGAGTGGGCTTGCCAGCTTTCGGAATGAAGATAACATTGACTTCTCTCCAACTAGAGGGAATATAGGTAATGTTTAGACATCCCCTAAAAATGTCCACTAGAAGTGGAACAATTATATCTTTAGAGCTTTGGAGCATAATTGGAATTATACCATCAGGCCCTGCAGACTTGTATGCTGAGAAGGAGTCAATGACCCAACTCACCTTCCTATAGTTTACAATTTGGTTACCAATATTAGAAATTTCAATAATGTTAGGGCTCTCGTCCACAGGAGATCTATCAGTTGTATATCCTGGGAAGTGAGTGCTCATAAGTGATTCTAAAGTCTCGGAGCAGGAGTCTGTCCAGGTTTTGTCGGGTCTTTTTAAAAAGCCCGGGGGAATGTATTCCTTTGACATGACCTTCCTTAGCCTAGCAGCGTCATTTGTAGACTCAATGTCTGTACAAAATTTCCGCCAGGCTGCTCTTTTGGCATAGGTTGTTCGATTTTTGTACTCATTTTTGCTGATCTTGAAGAGATCCCAGTCAGCAGGTTCATTGGTATGTTTAGCCTTGTTGAAAAGCCCTCGTGATTTTTTCCTTAAGATAGACAGCTCCTTAGACCACCATACGGGGTTGAGATTGCCTTTTCCTCTGGAAATGGGACAAGAACTTTCGTAGGCATTGATAATGGCTGACGTAAGTTCACTTACATGTGTTTCAATATCTAAACAGTTTACCAACAGTTTATTTTCATAATGGCCCAAAGATGACGCCAGTTCTATGTTAAAGGCGTCCCAGTTTGTTTTCCTGGGATTTATATAGGGCTTTGGATTTTCTAACTCGTGCTCAACTCGGAATGTTATCATTCTATGGTCTGAGAATGTTACACTGCTTGAGACCTTCCAGTCACTGATTGCAATGGAATCAGAGTTATTGGAAAGCGTCACATCAAGCACTTCCTTTCTGTTTCTTGTAACGAAAGTTGGTTCGTTACCTCTATTTAAGATCAACATATTTTTCTTAATGATCAATTCAAAAAATGACTCACCTCTTGCGTTCGTGTCCGAACTGCCCCATTGTAGATGATGGGCGCTTGCGTCACAACCAACTAGAAGGTCCCAACCGTTCTTACCTGTTGTTGTTACCAGGTCATCTAGTGCAGCTGATGGCAGCGGCCTCGGTGAATCACCTGGCATATAGACGGAGGCTAAGATAAGGGGCGAGGCCCCATTTCCTTTCACATTTTACCGTCGTCATGTTTGCATTGCTATGGGAGGATAAGAGGAAAATATTTATGAATTTTTTCGCTATTATACATGTACGATAGTTACCTTCTGTAGGCCCTTTACCAAAATATGTGATGTAATCCTTGGACCTTAGTCCGCAGATCCTGCCACTGTTGATCCTTGGCTCTTGTATTAGGGCTATATCAATATTGTGACTTGGCAACTCTACGCGTAAGTGAACTGTTGAAACTGTCAAACTCCACCTAAAGATTGTTGTTCGGATTTCCCGGAACAAGCCGCCAAATTATTTAAATCTCGTGCAAATATGTCTATTTCCGAGGCGGATCTTATTAAAATAAAACAAATTATCGATAGCGCGATTGATTCTAGGATAACAACGAAAATTGAGAGACTAGCTACCAAAGACGACCTTCAAAGTTTGACCTCTGATATAGAAGGATTGAAGAAACAGAACGAAGAGCTTTCCAAAAAAGTGGAGCAGTTTGAGTTTCGTTGCAATATGCTTGAAAACGAATTGGAAGCACAGAATCGTGAACTTAAGGGTGCAAATATCATTTTAACAATCCCGAATTCTGAAAATGATCCTCAGAAAACATTAGAAAGCATAACTGGGATGTTACTTGGGGCTAATGAAAAACACCAAATGTCACCAGCTATAAAATTGAATTCACACCCATCGGTAATTAAAATGAAAGTCAACACGGGATCGAGTATGATAGCATCAAAGATGTTGAAAAATGCACCAAAGCTCAAAGGGACCGGCTTTTACATTCAGCGAGATTTAACCAAGCAGATGCAGCTTAAACGACGAATTTTATTGGGATACAGAAGATTAATAAAATCAAAACAACCCAACGAATCTATTAAGATTAAAAAAAACATGCTTGTTATTGGAACCAAAGAATTTTATTTATCAAATAATGACAAATTACAACATAAAAATTAAGATGGCGAACAGGTGTTAAGCACAATGTTTGGTGAACTAGACTTTGAATCTGTCAAACAGACACAGAGCATAGACTTTCGCACAAATTCAAGTCCAGATGGCGCATCATGTTCAGGGATGGCTTCTAACTCCAATATCGGAGTAAAAAGTACTAGGCAAAATTGAGATAATAATGTCGTCAGCTCAAATAGTTTTAGTTTACAAAATATATTAGCATATAATATTTCTGGTTTAAATAATAAATTATTATTTGTCGATTTTTTTACCTATGTACAAAGTTTTGAAATATTTTTTCTGTTTGAAACTTCAATGGATTTAAATTAAAATGAAAGGCAGCATCACGTATATCAAAAAAAGGACGAGCCAGCGGTGGAACTGTATTTGTATCAAAACTAAAATTTTAGAAAACTTCGACTTTGTTGAAATATCTGGATGTATTATTGTAAAGCAATTACTTCATAATACTATGTATATTGTACCCATTTATTTCAACTGCAACAAATGGATTGAAGATGCTGAAATATTGAACAACTTATTGTTTCTACTATCGAATAAAAGTGTGTTAGTAATTGGCGATTTAAACGCTAGGATGAGCAGCTTGCAAACCTCAACTTATTTTCAAGAAGGGTATCTTACCAACGGCTTTAACAACCGAACATCCAAAGATACCGTATGCAACCAAAATGGTATCCAAATGCTGGAAATTTTTCAAGCCTATGACCTAATTGTTTTGAACGGGTGCGCTGATGGTGACACAGATGGTGATTATACTTTTGTTGGAGGTCAAGGAAAGTCTGTCATAGATTACTGCGCTGTTAACAATGAATGGGTCGACCTAATCACAAGGTTTGAAGTGCAGCCAAAAACTCACTCTGACCACATGCCCATAGTTGTTGAATGGAAAAATTCTAACCCGACTGGGCGAACAAATCTGAAACTTCTGCCAAAATTTAACTGGAAAATTCAAAACATTAACAATTATAACCGATCTATTGATAGTTACTTTACAAACGTGTCAAATGTGGATTCTGTTGAAGTACTTGCATCACAGATAACGAATTGTATAAGAAACTCTGCAATAATCAGGACATCATCTAGAAATAAAGTATTCGAACAAACTTGGTTTGACAATGAATGTATGAATGCTCGAAAAAAATCGTTTGCACTTTTAAACGCATGGAGGGATACGGAATCAGAAATATTAAGGAAGTGGTACGTTGATTATAATGTTTATTATAAAAGTCTATGCAACACCAAGAAGATCCAGTTTAAAAACAACCAAGCTGCTCAACTTATAAATATTAAATCCTCCAAAGAGTTCTGGAAAATCGGAAGAGAGATAAATGGATCAGGATTTTCAATAGGGACGAGTGTTTCTTCAGGAGATCTGGCTGTTAATTTTCGTAACATGCTTTCATCTCAGACGATTGTTTCGTATACCACTGTATACCCATATATAATCGATGAAATTTTGGATCAAGAAATAGTTGTGTCGGAAATAGAGCAAACCCTTGAACAATCCAAAGATGGCAAAGCACCGGGGGAGGATAGAATACCATATGAGTTCTTCAAAAACGCATCTACAACTCTTATATTGAAATTGCTAAGACTCTACAATAATATTTTACAAAGTGCAATCGTACCAGAATCGTTCAAAAAGTCAATAATTTTTCCAATCCACAAAAAAGGCTCACTCGAAAGTGTTGAAAACTATCGTGGCATATCATTCATGAACATTATTGCGAAAATACTTTGCACGATTCTTGCCAAAAGACTTGAAAAGTGGGTGGAGGAAAAAAATATCCTTACCGAACTGCAAGCAGGATTCCGAAAAAATTACTCAACTATCGATCACATTTTCAGTCTCACATCAATAATAAGAAGTTTCCAAGCTAGAAAGAAGAAAGTATATGCACTATTCGTCGACTTTAAAGCAGCTTTTGACCTTGTAAACAGAAATGCACTTTTTACAAACTATCACAGTTAGGAGTATCTACCAAATTTTTACAGATATTGCGGAGTATGTATTCTGGAACAGAGGCAGCTGTTTGGGATGGCTCGAATCTTTCAGAGTATTTTAAAACAGATAGTGGTGTCAGACAGGGTTGCCCTCTCAGCGGACTATTGTTTGCCTTCATTAATGACATTGTACCTGAACTTCCTGGAGGTCTAAGAATTGAAAACTTAACTATTAATGTGTTGATGCATGCCGACGATTTAGTGATTTTAGCTGAAACTCCTCAACATTTGCAACTTATGATAAATCGTCTTTCTTCATTTTGTTCGAAATGGCGGCTTATAATAAACACGGACAAATCAAAATTAATGATATTCTCTTCATCTCATCGAGGTGCAGAATCACAAAGATATAATTGGAACATCAACCAAACTCGTCTAGATGTCGTAAATGAATATAAATATTTGGGAGTGGTGCTTAACTCAAAGTTGGATTTCAAGAAGCACATCATGGAGTAATCGAAGGTTTCGCAAAGACTTATTAACTCCACCTGGAGAAATATTTTTTATAATGAAAACATACTGCTCTCCACAAAGTAGAAGGTCTTTGATGCAGTGGTAAAATCAACCTTGTTCTATGCTGCACAAGTATGGGACTCAGAAGAATTCGAAGACTTGGAAAAGTTCAATAGAAACTTCGTCAAGAAATTGTTTAATTTGCCTATAAAAACGCCCAACTATGCAATTTATCTTGAAACAGGGTTGGCGAAATTTCATGTAAGCACACTTAAACTGCAAGCTGACTTTATTTTAAAAGTACTCGATCTACCTGATACACGGTTAACAAAGAAAATGCTGATCTATGAAATCAGAAACAAGGACTGGTGGATGGCAAAATGGCAGAATCTTGGTCAAGTGTACGGTGTGGATCTAAATGAAATGCCTAGTGATCTTAACCTCCTTAAAGAAAGCTTATATCTCACGATTCAAAAGTTTGAGGATACTCAAAGAATACTTTTTGAAGTGGAAGCCCAACAATCGGAGAGTAGAATATTGTATTCGCAACTCAAGCACAATTTAATGGATGACAATTACTTCCGAGACTCTTTTACTTACTTACTTTACTTTTGATAGCGCTCACAGCCCAGGATGGGCTTCGGCCTCAACTAACAAGCCCCTCCAGCCAGCTCTGTCCCTAGCTAGCCGCTTCCAGTTGCGCACACCGAGTGCTTTGATGTCGTCACTCACTTGATTGCGCCACCTGTTACGGGTTCTTCCTCTGCTGCGTACCCCATCGGGGTTGGATTCGAAGACTCGTCGGGCAGGTGCGTTGCTGTCCATACGCTCCACGTGCCCCAGCCATCTCAGCCGCTGTATTTTCAGCTTTTTGACCAGGTCAACGTCGCTGTATAGCCCGTATAGCTCGTCGTTGAATCTTCTCCCCCATACTCCTTCGATACACACCGGACCGAAAATCACACGAAGAATCTTCCTCTCAAAGCACCCTAGCAGATTTGTATCCGAACCTTTCAGTGTCCATGCTTCTGACCCATAAAGCAGGACCGGGATGATTAGGGTTTTGTATAAAGTCTCCTTGGTTCTCTGAGAGAGGGCCTTACTACTTAAATGCCTTCTTAGACCGAAGAAACAGCGGTTGGCAAGAGTAATTCTTCGCTTGATCTCTGCACTGATGTCATTCTGCGATGTAATAGTGGAGCCCAGGTAGATAAAGTCCTTGACAACTTCGAAGTTATATCTGTCCATCGTGATATTTTTCCCGAGTCGACGATGTTGAGATTCCTCTCTCGATGACAGCATATACTTCGTCTTGTCCTCATTAACCGCCAATCCCATTCTAGCCGCCTCCGATTCAATGCTCGCAAATGCCCCTGCCACAGCTCGCTTCGTTCTGCCGACAATGTCTATGTCATCCGCATATGCAAGCAATTGAACGGACTTTTGATAGATTGTACCGCTGGTGTTGACATGTGCGTTGCGTACAATGGCTTCAAGAACGATGTTGAATAGGTTGCATGATAACGCGTCGCCTTGCCTCAATCCTTTCTCAACATCAAAGGAATCGGTGGTGTTCTTACCAATTTTGACGGAGCAGCGAGAATTCTCCATCGTCATCCTGCACAAGCGGACGAGTTTGGCAGGGATGCCGAGACTCCACATGGCTCTGTATAATTCGTCCCTTTTCACGCTATCATACGCGACTTTAAAATCGATAAAAAGGTGGTGTGTATCGATCTGGAATTCCCGGGATTTTTCTAAAATCTGGAACTGAATATACCCCAAAATAATCAATGTGCTGGGATACACGAGCGCAAACAAGAATTAATTCACGAAAGAGAACGGACGATTTTAGAAAAGAAAGAAAGAAACGGAAACAAATTTCATCGCTTTCTTTCTTCCTAAAAACCATCCCTTCTCTTTCGTGAATTAATCCGCACAATAGTAATAAATACAAATATTTTTTAATCACTTATTTCTCAAATAAAATCATAGGTGTATCCAATTATGAAAAAAAAAATTTTCAATTTAATCATTTTTGTTCAAATCATTTTTGGCTAACAACGAGGAGCATTTTTATTTAATTCCAAAATTTACTTTTTCTGCTTATTGTTATAATTCTTACGCTGTGCAGCAGTGTTTTATAGGAGTGACATTGTTTGCGATATTATCTATCCGAGACTAAAAACTGCTGATTTAATTGTTGTAAATTGTGAGATATCTGTTACTCGGTTTTGTTTCGTTTGTGTGTACAGATTTCATTTTTCCACTATAAAAGCTTTTGTCGATGAATTGTCTATATTTTTGGAAAATTAAAGTTATAAGAAACAAGTTCTCTTGTGTGACTTCAATATTGATACTTTGTCTGAATCGTTTGTTACTGACAATTTTCTAGCTGTTTTTTTTTTTTTTTTTTTTTTTTTTTTTTTTTGAGTCCTAAGAAAATAAACCTACTAGAGGAACTTCGTGCTTGGATCACATTTTCTTAAGATAACATAGAAATACTAATTTGAATTATAAAGCAGATGTATTTGACTTTAAAATAATTGAGTTAAAATAAGTTTATTAAGTCTTCAGTTTGATAATTTTGCTTCCAAGACCGAACAGCCTTACTGGCCGAACACAATAGTGTAGCTGTAGCTGAAGCTGTAGCATGTAGCACTGTAAAAGTTAAAAGATGCGAAAAAAGATACGAATCGGCACAATTGGAAGCATTTGAGAAGTTTTTTCTGGTTTTGTAACTTTTTATAGACAGTTATCATTAAAATTCAGTTCAAATATAAATTTGATATGCGTTGAACACGAAAAAATTCCAAAAAATTAATTCTGTTCCCCGTTTTGGAATGAAGTTTATGTAGCAGAGAACCCGTCAGTTGCCTTTGACCTGTTTCTAGCCAAAATACAATTTCATATTTCGAATAATAGTCTTGTTCAGGAAAGGAAAGATTTGAAACTAACATGCCGTAAACCTTGGATGAATTTCTCACTACTAAAAACATAAATAAAAAGGAAAAACTATTTGGCTGTATTAAAAAACATCCGAATAACACGAGGCTTAAGTTTCTCTATAAAAAACTTTGTCTTGAGCTTAAAACTGATATTCCCCTTTGTAGAGACACTTTTTATGGTAATAAACTTGCTGAGAATTTAGGTAACTCGAATAAATAATGAGAAATAGTAAATAGTATTCTGAACAGAAACAAAGCCGAGGTGAATATCATAATAGAAACTGAAAACTCTACTGATACAGATCCTGAAAAAGTTGCAAACCTGTTTAATGATTCCTTCTCAAACATTAGTGAGAATTTATCAAATGTTCCAATTTTTGAAAATGTGTGGTGTTGTAATAACACTATCATTGATGTTAGTTTTCAACCAAGAAGTTTTTTCTTTGTCAATTTTAGTTCGGAAGATATCCATACAATTATAATGTCATCAAATAATTCAAACTGGTGTTCTGATGATTTTATTTCCATATAACTCTGAAAAAAATTTCATTTTACGTTTCTGATATTTTAAGCTTCATTTTTAATCTCAGCTTGCAAAAATGAGTTTTTCCTGATGCCCTAAAAAAGCCTTAGTTAAACCACTTCATAAAACAGGTGTCACCTCAAGCCTAAACAATTACCGTCCCATAACCCTCCTATCAGTTTTTTCAAAAATTTTTGAAAACGGGATGAAGTCCAGAATGCTATCTTTTTTGATAAAACAAACTTTTATAGTGACTACCAATACGGCTTTATGATTGGAAGGTCTACGGAGGATGCCGTTTTAAAACTCTGAGGTGAAATTTATAGCAGCTTGAACAGTTCTGAGATACCTTCATCTCTGTTCATAGTTATAACTAAGGCTTTTGATACGGTGGATCATGTTTTGTTGCTTGATAAATTGTATAGAGCCGACTTTAGAGGTACCGTGTATGATTGGTTAGAATCTTATTTAATGAACAAAAAAACTAATGGTCAAATTTTGGGATAATCTTAGCTCAGAGAGGATTATTAATATGGGTGTTCCCCAAGGATCTGTCCTGGGCCCTATCCTTTTTTTAGTCTTTGTTAACTCACTTTTTGTTCAACCTCTTTAAGGCAGTATAACTGCCTGCTTTGTCATATTCTTCGAAAAATTATAGTTATGTATTGATGTAAATAATGATCTTGAGATACTAGGTAAATGGTTTTATATTCATCGATTTATTATAAGTTTCAAAACAAAATTTATGATTTTTAACATAAGAGAGCCGTACGAAGATATGGCCAGGGCGACACAAAGAAGCTCAGTTTTAGGGACTGGAAGCGTTTGAGCTGGGCTCAAAAGCTTCTTACCAAAACTGAGACCAAGAGCAAGCCAGCTGTTGCAGTCAACTCAGACAAGATTTACGACAAAAATGAAGAAACAGATCAAGGTACCCCCACCTCCAGATTAACGAGCGGCAATCCTATAGTGAGATCGGTTAAACGTCCTAATCACATAAGGGTTGAACAAGCCAGCACAAATAGTCAAAGAAAGAGGACCAGACATAATGTCTCGACAACTCCTCCAATGTCCGTCAACAAAAAGCATACGGCGGCACATAATGCAGGTACGCTGGCTGATGTGGTAACACAGAATCTCCAAGTGGCCATCATAAATGAGGGGAGTTCCGAAAGGTTGCTAATAACCGAGCAATGGGATCAGGTGGAGGTGAAGATCCTCGAATGTATTAACACCGAGATATTTGCCTCTACCGGGTTTGTTCCGAAATTCGGGCCGTTGTCGACAATAAAAGGGTTTAAGATTTTATCCTGTAGAGACGAACCCACTCTGAAATGGCTTCGGGTTAAAATCGACGAGATGAAGGAACTACTTGCAGGGGTAACACTCAAAGTTGCCTATAAGAGTGAGCTTCACACTAGACCCAAAGTCCGCATCCATGTGCCGGGCCCAAAAATCGCCAAGGAATTGCTGGAAAACCTCCTGAGAGGTCAAAACTCTAGCTTTCCTAGTGGTGATTGGCAGGTTCTGGCAATGGAAGCGCCTACAAAAACGGGGCAAGAGGCCATAGTGATGCTGAATAGTGAAACGATGGCAATGCTTCCCTCTAGAGGTTTCAAACTTATGGTTGGCATAAATGAGGTTAAGGTACCACCGGTAACGGTAGCCAACTCACAAAACAAAAACAATAATAAAAATGATGAAAGTGCTACAACTAAACATACAGCACAGTAAGTTGGCCTCTGCCACCTTAACCTCCTTTTTGTCAAAAGACAATATTGAGTAAGTAAGTAAGTAAGTAAGTAAGTAAGTAAGTAAGTAAGTAAGTAAGGTTCATTTATTTTGTCTAATGAAATCAATACATTCGCATATTATAAATGAAGTTTTAAGCTATGGCATTGCCGTCAGCTCGCTTGGCAATTTTAACAAAAACGTTATTGTATTTATTATTTTACAATATTCAATATTCAAAATTCAATTTTTTTTTTTTTTTGAAGAAATGGAATTTAGTTTAGATAGGTATCGCATAACTATTCAAACTCACTAATTAATAACAATCGATAATTATACGCACTTTTTAAAAAATAGTAAAGTTTTTTCCAGTTTTGGCCATTAAGAAAATCGATAGTTTCCTGCATCGTCAATGTTTTCTTACCAAGGTATATTTGTCTTTGCACTTTGTAAATTGGACAGATTGCGATGACGTGGAAGCAATCCTCTCTCTCTTTCAAATTACAAAGAGAACAAAATTGGTCAAAGCTTCCGTAATACGGTGTTCCATTAAGTCCAAGAACTTCGCACCTGGCTTTAAAAATCAGTGAAATTTCTTTGTAGTTAAAAGAGTCAACAACAACAAGCCTCGGATATGGATGATTTTAAAGTTGACGACCCCAGCAAACGAAACAAGGACAATGAATTTCGGATCTGCACGTGGAACGTCCTGTCCTTATACAGAACACGTGCAGCCGAACAATTAGTGGAGAACCTGGACAGGCTAAAGGCTGACGTAACAGCCATCCAGGAAGTGCGATGGGATGGAGAGGGCGTACGGAGACTGAAAACGTGTGACATCTACTACGGCGGGTGCTTGAAGGAACAGGGTCAGCGGCTCTTTGGTTGTGGTTTTGTGATAAGGGGAAGACTTAGGCAAGAAGTCTTGGGCTTCCAAAGTGTAAGCGAGCGCCTGGTCACAATCCGCATCAAAGGCAAATTTAAGAACATTTCGCTGATTTGTGATCACGCCCCCCCATGAAAGGAGAGAAGACTCAACCAAAGAAGCATTCTACGATCTCTTGGAGACAACGTATGATATGTGCCCGATGTACGACGTGAAGATCATTCTTGGTGACTTCAACGCAAGATTCGGAAAGGAGAGCATCTTTGGTTCGATAGTCGGAGGACACAGCCTACACGACGAAACTTCCGGCAACGGACACAGGCTGGCAGACTTTGCGGCGGGGCGAAATGTCATCATCTCAAGCACCTACTTCCCACACCTCACACAAGGGGACTTGGCGGTCGCGTGATCAAGTAACCGTCAACCAAATCGACCACGTTGCGGTAGACGCGAGACATGCTTCCAGTATCTTGGACGTCCGAACGTTCCGAGGGGCCAACGTTGACTCGGATCACTACCTGGTGGTAGCTAGACTACGTATGCGGATATCCATGACGCGACAACGCAGAGCAGATGCTGTGAAAAGATTCGATGTCGAGAAGCTTAAATCGCAAGAGACTGCCAGAACTTTTGCAGACCACGTAACTCTTAATCTCTCAGGAGGTCCCCCACCAGTATCAAGTGCAGAGGACCAGTGGGAACACTGTCAACAAGCCATCAGAAGTGCCGCCTCTGATGTGCTGGGTTTCACTAGGCGAATACAACGAAACCCCTGGTTCGATGAAGAGTGCCGGCTAGCGCATGCAGCTAAGGACGAGGCCTACCAGGCAAAGCTGCAGACTCGAACAAGATCTGCTGAGAGAGTGGCCCGGGAGCTCTACGGGCTGAAACGAAAAGGGGAACGCCGACTTCTCAGGAGGAAAAAGAGAGAGCACGAGAAGCGGGCGGTAGAGTCTATTGAGAGTTGTAGTGGTAGGGGAGATGTTCGAAAATTTTATCAGAGGGTGAAGCGATCCACCCAAGGATTCAAGGCTAGAACGGAAGCCTGCCGAGATGAGAGTAGGAATATGGTAGTAGACACACAGTCAGTGCTCAGGATCTGGAAAGAACACTTCTCTAGACTGCTTAATGGCGAAGACAGCCAAGATGCCGCTAATAGGCAGAACGCTCCATTCAACTTGGACGATGATGGCCAAGAGTTCCGTCCACCCGACCTAACTGAAGTGCGGCTGGCGATATCCAAACTTAAGTCGTACAAGGCTGCAGGTGCGGATGGCTTACAAGCCAAACTATTTAAATCAGCGGGAGATGAATTGGCTAGGAGCATACACCAGCTCATCTGCAAAATTTGGTCGGAGGAAAGTATGCCCGATGAATGGAACCTCGGTATAGTGTGCCCAATCCATAAAAAGGGAGATGTTCTGAAATGTACCAACTACAGAGGAATTAGTCTCCTAAACGTCGCTTATAAAATCTTGTCGGCCATCCTGTGTGACCGCTTAAAACCTTTTGTCAACGATCTGATCGGCCCTTATCAGTGCGTTTTTAGGCCAGGCAAGTCAACCGTCGATCAAATGTTCACACTCCGACAGATTTTAGAAAAATCCCGGGAATTCCAGATCGATACACACCACCTTTTTATCGATTTTAAAGTCGCGTATGATAGCGTGAAAAGGGACGAATTATGCAGAGCCATGTCGAGTCTCGGCATCCCTGCCAAACTCATCCGCTTGTGCAGGATGACGATGGAGAATTCTCGCTGCTCCGTCAAAATTGGTAAGAACACCACCGATTCCTTTGATGTTGAGAAAGGATTGAGGCAAGGCGACGCGTTATCATGCAACCTATTCAACATCGTTCTTGAAGCCATTGTACGCAACGCACATGTCAACACCAGCGGTACAATCTATCAAAAGTCCGTTCAATTGCTTGCATATGCGGATGACATAGACATTGTCGGCAGAACGAAGCGAGCTGTGGCAGGGGCATTTGCGAGCATTGAATCGGAGGCGGCTAGAATGGGATTGGCGGTTAATGAGGACAAGACGAAGTATATGCTGTCATCGAGAGAGGAATCTCAACATCGTCGACTCGGGCAAAATATCACGATGGACAGATATAACTTCGAAGTTGTCAAGGACTTTATCTACCTGGGCTCCACTATTACATCGCAGAATGACATCAGTGCAGAGATCAAGCGAAGAATTACTCTTGGCAACCGCTGTTTCTTCGGTCTAAGAAGGCATTTAAGTAGTAAGGCCCTCTCTCAGAGAACCAAGGAGACTTTATACAAAACCCTAATCATCCCGGTCCTGCTTTATGGGTCAGAAGCATGGACACTGAAAGGTTCGGATAAAAATCTGCTAGGGTGCTTTGAGAGGAAGATTCTTCGTGTGATTTTCGGTCCGGTGTGTATCGAAGGAGTATGGAGGAGAAGATTCAACGACGAGCTATACGGGCTATACAGCGACGTTGACCTGGTCAAAAAGCTGAAAATACAGCGGCTGAGATGGCTGGGGCACGTGGAGCGTATGGACAGCAACGCACCTGCCCGACGAGTCTTCGAATCCAACCCCGATGGGGTACGCAGCAGAGGAAGAACCCGTAACAGGTGGCGCAATCAAGTGAGTGACGACATCAAAGCACTCGGTGTGCGCAACTGGAAGCGGCTAGCTAGGGACAGAGCTGGCTGGAGGGGCTTGTTAGTTGAGGCCGAAGCCCATCCTGGGCTGTGAGCGCCATCAAAAGTAAAGTAAGTAAGTAAAAGAGTCTCGGAAGTTATTGTCATCCATTAAATTGTGCTTGAGTTGCGAATACAATATTCTACTCTCCGATTGTTGGGCTTCCACTTCAAAAAGTATTCTTTGAGTATCCTCAAACTTTTGAATCGTGAGATATAAGCTTTCTTTTAGGAGGTTAAGATCACTAGGCATTTCATTTAGATCCACACCGTACACTTGACCAAGATTCTGCCATTTTGCCATACACCAGTCCTTGTTTCTGATTTCATAGATCAGCATTTTCTTTGTTAACCGTGTATCAGGTAGATCGAGTACTTTTAAAATAAAGTCAGCTTGCAGTTTAAGTGTGCTTACATGAAATTTCGCCAACCCTGTTTCAAGATAAATTGCATAGTTGGGCGTTTTTATAGGCAAATTAAACAATTTCTTGACGAAGTTTCTATTGAACTTTTCCAAGTCTTCGAATTCTTCTGAGTCCCATACTTGTGCAGCATAGAACAAGGTTGATTTTACCACTGCATCAAAGACCTTCTACTTTGTGGAGAGCAGTATGTTTTCATTATAAAAAATATTTCTCCAGGTGGAGTTAATAAGTCTTTGCGAAACCTTCGATTACTCCATGATGTGCTTCTTGAAATCCAACTTTGAGTTAAGCACCACTCTTAAATATTTAGATTCATTTACGACACCTAGACGAGTTTGGTTGATGTTACAATTATATCTTTGTGATTCTGCACCTCGATGAGATGAAGAGAATATCATTAATTTTGATTTGTCCGTGTTTATTATAAGCCGCCATTTCGAACAAAATGAAGAAAGACGATTTATCATAAGTTGCAAATGTTGAGGAGTTTCAGCTAAAATCACTAAATCGTCGGCATGCATCAACACATTAATAGTTAAGTTTTCAATTCTTAGACCTCCAGGAAATTCAGGTACAATGTCATTAATGAATAGGGCAAACAATAGTCCGCTGAGAGGGCAACCCTGTCTGACACCACTATCTGTTTTAAAATACTCTGAAAGATTCGAGCCATCCCAAACAGCTGCCTCTGTTCCAGAATACATACTCCGCAATATCTGTAAAAATTTGGTAGATACTCCTAACTGTGATAGTTTGTAAAAAAGTGCATTTCTGTTTACAAGGTCAAAAGCTGCTTTAAAGTCGACGAATAGTGCATATACTTTCTTCTTTCTAGCTTGGAAACTTCTTATTATTGATGTGAGACTGAAAATGTGATCGATAGTTGAGTAATTTTTTCGGAATCCTGCTTGCAGTTCGGTTAGGATATTTTTTTCCTCCACCCACTTTTCAAGTCTTTTGGCAAGAATCGTGCAAAGTATTTTCGCAATAATGTTCATGAATGATATGCCACGATAGTTTTCAACACTTTCGAGTGAGCCTTTTTTGTGGATTGGAAAAATTATTGACTTTTTGAACGATTCTGGTACGATTGCACTTTGTAAAATATTATTGTAGAGTCTTAGCAATTGCAATATAAGAGTTGTAGATGCGTTTTTGAAGAACTCATATGGTATTCTATCCTCCCCCGGTGCTTTGCCATCTTTTGATTGTTCAAGGGTTTGCTCTATTTCCGACACAACTATTTCTTGATCCAAAATTTCATCGATTATATATGGGTCTACAGTGGTATACGAAACAATCGTCTGAGATGAAAGCATGTTACGAAAATTAACAGCCAGATCTCCTGAAGAAACACTCGTCCCTATTGAAAATCCTGATCCATTTATCTCTCTTCCGATTTTCCAGAACTCTTTGGAGGATTTAATATTTATAAGTTGAGCAGCTTGGTTGTTTTTAAACTGGATCTTCTTGGTGTTGCATAGACTTTTATAATAAACATTATAATCAACGTACCACTTCCTTAATATTTCTGATTCCGTATCCCTCCATGCGTTTAAAAGTGCAAACGATTTTTTTCGAGCATTCATACATTCATTGTCAAACCAAGTTTGTTCGAATACTTTATTTCTAGATGATGTCCTGATTATTGCAGAGTTTCTTATACAATTCGTTATCTGTGATGCAAGTACTTCAACAGAATCCACATTTGACACGTTTGTAAAGTAACTATCAATAGATCGGTTATAATTGTTAATGTTTTGAATTTTCCAGTTAAATTTTGGCAGAAGTTTCAGATTTGTTCGCCCAGTCGGGTTAGAATTTTTCCATTCAACAACTATGGGCATGTGGTCAGAGTGAGTTTTTGGCTGCACTTCAAACCTTGTGATTAGGTCGACCCATTCATTGTTAACAGCGCAGTAATCTATGACAGACTTTCCTTGACCTCCAACAAAAGTATAATCACCATCTGTGTCACCATCAGCGCACCCGTTCAAAACAATTAGGTCATAGGCTTGAAAAATTTCCAGCATTTGGATACCATTTTGGTTGCATACGGTATCTTTGGATGTTCGGTTGTTAAAGCCGTTGGTAAGATACCCTTCTTGAAAATAAGTTGAGGTTTGCAAGCTGCTCATCCTAGCGTTTAAATCGCCAATTACTAACACACTTTTATTCGATAGTAGAAACAATAAGTTGTTCAATATTTCAGCATGTTCAATCCATTTGTTGCAGTTGACATAAATGGGTACAATATACATAGTATTATGAAGTAATTGCTTTACAATAATACATCCAGATATTTCAACAAAGTCGAAGTTTTCTAAAATTTTAGTTTTGATACAAATACAGTTCCACCGCTGGCTCGTCCTTTTTTTGATATACGTGATGCTGCCTTTCATTTTAATTTAAATCCATTGAGGTAATTGTTATATTTATTAAAATTTTCTTGGGTTACATGGGTTTCAAACAGAAAAAATATTTCAAAACTTTGTACATAGGTAAAAAAATCGACAAATAATAATTTATTATTTAAACCAGAAATATTATATGCTAATATATTTTGTAAACTAAAACTATTTGAGCTGACGACATTATTATCTCAATTTTGCCTAGTACTTTTTACTCCGATATTGGAGTTAGAAGCCATCCCTGAACATGATGCGCCATCTGGACTTGAATTTGTGCGAAAGTCTATGCTCTGTGTCTGTTTGACAGATTCAAAGTCTAGTTCACCAAACATTGTGCTTAACACCTGTTCGCCATCTTCATTTTTATGTTGTAATTTGTTATTATTTGATAAATAAAATTCTTTGGTTCCAATAACAAGCATGTTTTTTTTAATCTTAATAGATTCGTTGGGTTGTTTTGATTTTATTAATCTTCTGTATCCCAATAAAATTCGTCGTTTAAGCTGCATCTGCTTGGTTAAATCTCGCTGAATGTAAAAGCCGGTCCCTTTGAGCTTTGGTGCATTTTTCAACATCTTTGATGCTATCATACTCGATCCCGTGTTGACTTTCATTTTAATTACCGATGGGTGTGAATTCAATTTTATAGCTGGTGACATTTGGTGTTTTTCATTAGCCCCAAGTAACATCCCAGTTATGCTTTCTAATGTTTTCTGAGGATCATTTTCAGAATTCGGGATTGTTAAAATGATATTTGCACCCTTAAGTTCACGATTCTGTGCTTCCAATTCGTTTTCAAGCACATTGCAACGAAACTCAAACTGCTCCACTTTTTTGGAAAGCTCTTCGTTCTGTTTCTTCAATCCTTCTATATCAGAGGTCAAACTTTGAAGGTCGTCTTTGGTAGCTAGTCTCTCAATTTTCGTTGTTATCTTAGAATCAATCGCGCTATCGATAATTTGTTTTATTTTAATAAGATCCGCCTCGGAAATAGACATATTTGCACGAGATTTAAATAATTTGGCGGCTTGTTCCGGGAAATCCGAACAACAATCTTTAGGTGGAGTTTGACAGTTTCAACAGTTCACTTACGCGTAGAGTTGCCAAGTCACAATATTGATATAGCCCTAATACAAGAGCCAAGGATCAACAGTGGCAGGATCTGCGGACTTAGGTCCAAGGATTACATCACATATTTTGGTAAAGGGCCTACAGAAGGTAACTATCGTACATTTATAATAGCGAAAAAATTCATAAATATTTTCCTCTTATCCTCCCATAGCAATGCAAACATGACGACGGTAAAATGTGAAAGGAAATGGGGCCTCGCCCCTTATCTTAGCCTCCGTCTATATGCCAGGTGATTCACCGAGGCCGCTGCCATCAGCTGCACTAGATGACCTGGTAACAACAACAGGTAAGAACGGTTGGGACCTTCTAGTTGGTTGTGACGCAAGCGCCCATCATCTACAATGGGGCAGTTCGGACACGAACGCAAGAGGTGAGTCATTTTTTGAATTTATCATTAAGAAAAATATGTTGATCTTAAATAGAGGTAACGAACCAACTTTCGTTACAAGAAACAGAAAGGAAGTGCTTGATGTGACGCTTTCCAATAACTCTGATTCCATTGCAATCAGTGACTGGAAGGTCTCAAGCAGTGTAACATTCTCAGACCATAGAATGATAACATTCCGAGTTGAGCACGAGTTAGAAAATCCAAAGCCCTATATAAATCCCAGGAAAACAAACTGGGACGCCTTTAACATAGAACTGGCGTCATCTTTGGGCCATTATGAAAATAAACTGTTGGTAAACTGTTTAGATATTGAAACACATGTAAGTGAACTTACGTCAGCCATTATCAATGCCTACGAAAGTTCTTGTCCCATTTCCAGAGGAAAAGGCAATCTCAACCCCGTATGGTGGTCTAAGGAGCTGTCTATCTTAAGGAAAAAATCACGAGGGCTTTTCAACAAGGCTAAACATACCAATGAACCTGCTGACTGGGATCTCTTCAAGATCAGCAAAAATGAGTACAAAAATCGAACAACCTATGCCAAAAGAGCAGCCTGGCGGAAATTTTGTACAGACATTGAGTCTACAAATGACGCTGCTAGGCTAAGGAAGGTCATGTCAAAGGAATACATTCCCCCGGGCTTTTTAAAAAGACCCGACAAAACCTGGACAGACTCCTGCTCCGAGACTTTAGAATCACTTATGAGCACTCACTTCCCAGGATATACAACTGATAGATCTCCTGTGGACGAGAGCCCTAACATTATTGAAATTTCTAATATTGGTAATCAAATTGTAAACTATAGGAAGGTGAGTTGGGTCATTGACTCCTTCTCAGCATACAAGTCTGCAGGGCCTGATGGTATAATTCCAATTATGCTCCAAAGCTCTAAAGATATAATTGTTCCACTTCTAGTGGACATTTTTTGGGGATGTCTAAACATTACCTATATTCCCTCTAGTTGGAGAGAAGTCAATGTTATCTTCATTCCGAAAGCTGGCAAGCCCACTCATACTGAACCGAAAGACTTCAGACCAATAAGTCTGTCCTTTTTCTTCTCAAGACCTTAGAAAGACTAATTGAAACGTATATTCGCTTAAAACTAAATGATGACGTACTCTCTCAGGCCCAACATGCTTATATGAAGGGCAAATCTGTTGAGACGGCACTTCATGAAGTGGTCGGCACAATTGAACAATCAATTCATTTCAAGGAATTTACCTTGGTAGCATTTCTTGACATAAAGGGGGTTTTCAACAACGTTGCTAACACTGCAATTCGTCAAGCCCTAGACTCTATCAGTATCGACCCAATACTTATGAACTGGATTGAACTCATGCTTAAATCAAGACTCGTAAATTCAGAAATGGGTGATAGTAAATTAAAAGTGAGGACTTGTAGAGGTACTCCACACGGTGGAGTCTTGTCTCAAATACTTTGGCTTCTCGTCGTTAACCAAATTTTAATTAAATTAAGTCGAGGCGGTGTCAAAGTCGTCGCATATGCCGATGACATTGTGTTAATGGCCTCGGGGAAATTTGTTCCTACACTATGTGATCTCCTGCAAAGAGCCCTTGACAAGCTCAGTAATTGGCCGATAGTTGGACTTAAGGTCAACACACTAAAGACAGAAATGGTTTTGTTTACAAGGAAGCGTAATATTACACACTTAAACCCCCTCCACCATTAACGGGGTTCCGCTACAGGTTTCGGGCACAGCTAAATATCTTGGCGTGGTACTTGATCGTAAACTTAACTGGGAATAAAATATAAAGAAAAAGGAGAAAAAAGCATGTGTAGCTTTCTATACTTGCAGCAGAATTTTTGGTAAAAGATGGGAACCTAGCCACAAAACCATTCATTGGATGTAAACAGCCATAATAAGGCCAATCCTAACATATGCCTGCTTGGTCTGGTGGCCAGCCCTAGAAAAGGAAACCAATCTAAAAACCATGACCAAAATTCAAAGACTAGCGTGTATTGGTACAACCAGTGCCATACGGACCACTCCAACCGCAGCCCTAGAAACTTTCCTTTCACTAGCCCCGCTCGATTTGTTTATAAAAGAGTTGGCGGCAAAAAGTGCTATAAGACTTACACAGTGCAATAATTGGAAAAGGGGCCACTATAGTCATAAAACTATAACGAACTTTACTGACATAGACATTCAAACGGACTATCTTACACCGCACATAGATTTTAACCCAGTAGCTCTAATAGATATCCCAACAAGGGAACTCTGGAGAGAAAACCGGGTCCTAAATAGAAATCATGTTTCGGTCTTCACGGACGGTTCCAAAACAAACGAGGGCGTTGGGCCAGGCACCTATTCAAATGATCCACCCCTTAACAGATCAATAAAACTTCCAAAGTTCTGCAGTGTCTTCCAAGCAGAAGTACTTGCAGTTTGCGAAGCAGCAAAACATCTTGTCACTTGTGAAGTAGCCAATAGGAATATTGATATCTTCATAGACAGCCAGGCGGCGATAAAAGCTATCTCCTCAATCATCACAAAGTCCAAACTGGTGGTTCGTTGCCGTCACGAGCTTAAAATGCTCAGCGCAACAAACACAGTTACCCTTCGATGGGTCCCGGGACATAGTGATATTTACGGAAACGAAATAGCAGATGAACTGGCAAAAATCGGGTCTTCTCTAGACCCGAGCCAAACAGACAACTCGGTTTTTATGCCACTGGAGCAAGAAAAGAGTAGAATTCACCAGAAATTCCTTGTGGCCGCAGATGTCAGATGGTCATCAATCGACACTTGTCGGGTTTCAAGAAATCTTTGGCCAAATATTTCGCATAAAAAAACAGAATACATACTAAATATAGGCAGACCTTATTTATCCCTACTTGTTGGAATCCTTACGGGACACAACTCGATGGGTACCCACATGAGCAGAATGGGCATTAGCACATCTGACTTATGTAGAGGGTGTCAGGATGAAGAGGCCGAAGAGGGCTCTTATCACTTTCTTTGTGAATGCCCCAGCTTAGCCAGAACCATAAAAGAAGCCCTCGGAGCATATTTTTTCGATAAACTGGGTGACATCTCAACCTTGCCACTGAAAAATATCTTTAAATTCACTCAGAATTCAGGATGGTTCAGGGAGGCCTCACATACCTAAAATTCCCTTATTCCTCTCCCCAACCCCTCCTATACCTTTCTTTTCCTTCTGTCGGGGAACGCAATGGATTCATTGAGATCCGAGTGAGATGGTGTGGCTTGCCGCATCATCACCCCACCTAACCTAACCTAACCTTACATAAGGGGTTATATCTGTGAAGATATTTCAATAAGTTATCATTTACCTTTTTGTCTTCGATATCGGCTTAATAATGATTGCCTACATGATTCCACTACTTCCTACAATGAAAACCTGCTATGCTCTGATGGTTTTTTTTAAAATTGAGAGAGTTGAAAGTTCCAAATACCTAGGTATTCTGATAGATTTACAGATGAGTTGGTTAAACCACACTTCTAACTTAAAAAATTATCTAAACAAAGTTGTTAGGCAAATCTACCATCTTAGTCTGTATTGTAGTCTGCCTATTCTAAAACTGGTATACATAGGTTTATTTAAATCTAAGCTTCAATATGGACTTTCTTGTTGGGGCGGTACGCATTATAACAAAATTGAGCCTTTACTTATCACGCAAAAACATGCTATCAGAATTATTGCTAGGGTTAATCTTAGAACCCCAAGTTTTGATTTATTCAAGAATCTTAATATTCTGCCACTAAAGGGCTTATATTACTATAAAGTATTAAAAATATTTTTCAAAAATTCTGGATATACGGCTGCTAGATTGTATGGATCTCATAGTTTGTGTGTCAACGGCATGAATTTGGTAACTGTACCTAACATTAAAAAAGCACACTTTTGTCACTTTTATTTAGTTACTGCACATCATTTATTTAATCACCTTAGCCGATTCCACCCCAGGATTACCTTGTCTGCCTATCTGAACACGTGACGAAGAGGTGTTAAATTGGTAATGTTGGTGCTTCAAACCCAAATAGGTCTTAGTCCAATAATAACCAAACTCAGAGAGGCAGCCTCTTTGGACGTTACCAAAGTGGTGGCAGAAACGATCAAAAGTGTGATAAAAATGACGTCAAGTCATTACAAGCGTAACATTTGTTCGAATGCTATTCGCTTCCGGACACTCTCACAAGAGTCAGTTCAAAAAGGCAGACAAAAATTCCGTGAAGAACACCCCGGCAGAAAACTTTACAAGTTGACAATTCTGAATTTTTTTTTTTGTAAATCATTAAATTCTCTATAAAAAAATGCCTACGACCAATAATTAAGAAGGTATAGCTATTTAAACATAACATAAAATGACGAAAATATTGTTTTTTTTTTTTAAATATAACTGTCAAACCATCAATGCAAACACAAAAAAGTCTAGCAACACTTCAATGCTATCACAAAAAAGTCTAGTAACACTTTGTAGGCCACATAATTTTCTATAAAAAATATAAAACTTTTTTTCTACACGCAAGAATTTAGAAAATATAGCTATGTATTTGAAAAAGAACATAAAATACCAACAATATTTTTGTTATGGGTATTAAACCGTGATGATGATGATGGCTATATCTGGCACATTATAAACTTTTGTTGTCCAACATTGTCGACAAAAAGGAAGTAATCTTTTTTCAACGTTGGATTTCAGAAGTACCACCAACAACAGTCGTATATGTTGTTTCAGCATCAGTGCTGAGGTCTTGCCTTGAAAATTGCTGCATATAGGTGAACAGGGGACAAAGTGCTGGGAGAAATTTTAAAAGAAAACCCATATGTCAATCTGAAAATTCACTTTTTCTCTGAATAATATTTTTTTTAAATGTGATCAGTAGGTGCAAGATATAGCCATCATCACGGTTTAATAGGAATATCCATAAATCAAATATTGTTGGTATTTTATATTCTTTTTCAAATGGCTATATTTTCTAAATTCTTGCGTGTAGAAAAAAAAAAGTTTTATATTTTTTAAAGAAAATTTTGTTGTCTAAAAACTGTACCTAGACTACTTTTCGATATCATTGACAGCTGAGCAGCAGTTTTTCTCAAAGAAACAATAATTTCGTCAATTTTTTGTTTTCTTAGAAGCTCTATTTAAAATTATAGGTCGTAGGAAAAAAGTTCTTTTTTATAGAAAATTATGTGGTCTACAAAGTGTTGCTAGACTTTTTTGTGATAGCATTGACGGTTTAACAGTTATATTTAAAAAAAAAATAATATTTTCGTCATTTTATGTTACTTTTAAATAGCTATACCTTCTTAATTATTGGTCGAAGGAAAAAAAAAAGAGGCATTTTTTTTATAGAGAATTTAATGATCTACAAACTGTACTCGAACTTCTTTTCGATAGCATTTGCCATAAAAAGTTACTTCCTTAAAACTGATTTTTTCGACACTTTACCATGCCTAAAAAGTTATGCTCCTGTCGGATCGTCGGGGACTTTTAGTCAATGCTGCGTTATAATCACTGGAAGGCCCCCACCAAGTTTAAGCGTTATCAGAATTTTGTTCAGGGAAATGTCTATTTTGACTGGGCTCTATGGTTATCTTTGTTGATTCTATTAATTTGCAGAACCCTGGTATAATACACAATTTTTGTACAGGAACTTTAACACAGACCAGAAAAATCTCTATACTAGTTACACTGTTTTTCAATCTTATCCAAGCTGACCCCAATCAGGTAATTTGGGTAGAATTTTTGCGTAAGCTGATCGTTACACATCACTACTACAAGTGTCCTTGCAAAAAGGCAGACTCAAATCCCGTCGCCAACACCCTAGAATACTTCTTTAAAATGTTGACAATTCGAATTTTTTTAATTAAATCTAGTTCTTGGTGCAACATTTTTGTTTCAAATCCTAACCGAAAGTGATTTGTGTAATATTTTTTGAATGCCATGCGTTTCGTCATACTTCAATAAGACTCAGTGCAAAAAAGCAGACTGCAATTTTTCGACGAACACCCCGGCAGACAGCTTGTTGACGATTCAAAATTTTTGAGTCAAGTTCAGTTCTTGGTGCAACATTTTTGTTTCTAATACTAACCGGAATTGATTTGTGTAATATTTTTTGAATACCATTTGTTTCATCATACTCCAACAAATCTCAGTGCAAAAAGGCAGACTGAAATTTCTTGATGAACACCTCGGCAGATTAATTTACAAGTTGACGATTCTGAATTTTTGAGTAAAGTTCAGTTCTTGCTGCAACATTTCTGTTTCAAAACCAAACCGAAAGTGATTTGCGTTATATTTTTTTGAATGCCATTCATTTCATCATACTCCAACAAGTCTCAGTGCAAAAAGGCAGATTGAAATTCCTTGACATAACCCCGGCAGACAACTTTACAAGTTGACAATTCTGAATTTTTGAGACAAGTTCAGTTCTTGGTGCAACATTTTTGTTTCAAAACCTAACCGGAAGTGTTTTGCGCCATTCTTCACAAAACGCGCTCTTATGTGTCAACCCAACAGGCTGAAATTCCAAAGAAATACCTCTTATTTATAAAGAAAAAATAGTTATTTCGGCTCCAAATAACTTTTTAAAAAGAGTCGAAGAGTTTTTAAAAAACAAATATAAAACTTTATTTAGAAAATAAAATAAAATACAATAACAGAACAGACGAAAGTCGACTGTGTACTGTGATGTGTAATGTGTGAATGTTTATCGCTGCAACTGAGACTTATCTGGTTATGCTATCCGATGATTGTTGGCCGCATCGAAGATCGTCCAATGTTTATTTTAGCAGATTGATTTACTGATGCTCTTCGATGTGAAGTGGTGGTTGTTTATAGCATTGAAGATTGTCCAATGTTTATATTCAAAAATGCTATTGGATTCGGACCAATGTTTATGTTATCTCATATTTCTCAGAATGCTATTAAAATATAAGTGTCGTCGTTGCTTCGGTCTCAAGTGGCTTGTGCAATAGATTAGGGTTAGGGTTAGAAGATGTAGATTTAAACGTAACTCCCCCCTCCTTAAGATTGTTGTTTCTCCTGAAACAATTTATTCTATCTCTGCACAGAAATATAATTACAGTGCATAATATAAAAATAGTTACAATATGTATGTAATATGAAGCCTCTTTATGTGTATTTAAGTTTGATATTTTTTCGTGAATTATGTCAATATTATTTATATCTTCTAGTTTAATTTCTTTTTCAATTAAGAAATTAGATATGTTTTCATACAATTTTGGATTCTCTAAATATAAAGATTGTTCTTCTATTTCATTGGAATTTTCAAAAGTTTTATTATCTATAGTTATCTTACAATTCTCGAACTGAATTAATACATTATTTATGATTTTAATTTTTTTCTTTTCTTTACAATTGGTACTTATTTCTATACAACTGTTTTTTACTAACAATTTTCCTCTTGCTATTTCTAAGACAATATTTTCTCTTTTATTGATTAATTTAGTACAATTTCTTGTTGTTATACAGTTTATGTATATTTCCAATTTATTTAAATCTTCTTCTTTCGATATGTATTCTATATTTTCGTTTTCAATTATATATTGATCATTTATTTTTAGTTCTTCTTTAATATTATTAGGTAAACTAGTTATAAAATATTGATTAAATTCTAACATTTCTTCTGGTATACTTATTATAAATATAATTTCTTGATCGTGTAACCCTGTAGTTATTTTTATATTCTTTAATTTATCAAACGTTACATTATAAGTGATTATTTGGTGAATACTGAGCATTGAATTTACCATTGTATTTAGTTTACTTGATAACACATTGTTTTGATTTTTTTGAATAATGCTTTTAATTTTATTAATTTTTTCAAGAACTTCTAAAGTTATTATTCTTTGTGTTATTGATGTACTTCCTACTTTGAGATTTAGAAAATCTTTACTTTTGTACATACTGTTAAATTCTGATTGAATAGTATCTATTTGCTTCTTCAGTTTATTATTAATGTCAATTTGCTTGTTAAATGTTACAATTAATTCATGGTTGTTATATTTATTTATATACAATTGTTCTTCATTATTTTTTCGGTCGTTTTCATCTAATGTTTCAAACAAAAACTTAAGCATGTTACCACCAAGGTTTATTAAACTTCTCCTGTTTCTATGCAGTAATAAGCTACTGATTTCGGATTTAATAATGCAAATTTCTCGATATACTTCTGCGGGAAATTTAATATTTTTTAATTTGTAAATGTCACTGTCAATGTTATTCAAAACTTCTTCGATTTGAGTGATATTGATTTTGTGAACTACATGTTTATAATGTCTAACTAGTTTAACTTTCTTTAATTTTATTTTAGTATAACCTTCTTGATTATATATGTTTTCAATTGTTATGTCACTAAATACTAGCTTAATTAAAAGAATGTGTATTAAGATTTTCATTATAACTTTTATTTATGCGAACAACTTGCGATCGAAAGCGGATCTATTCCCGATGGAATCTTTTGTGTAACTGAATCTTTCTTTGATGCTATTTTTGTGTTAGACTTAGTACTCTTAGGTCTTCCAGGTTTTTTTTTTATAATTATGTCATCTTTGTTTTTGATTTTTGTCTTTCTATGACGTTGTATATTGATTGGATGTGCATGATCCGTTTGTTTGTAAAAGAATCGCGGAGTAGTTTTATCATATTTTCTGTGATGATTTACTATAAAAGCTTTGCTACGAGTTTCTATGTAGTCTTCTCTAGTCTTATTGGTTTTCTCTATTCTTTTCTCTATTCTTTTCTCTTTATTAGTTTGGTACGTTCTATATAATCTTTCTTTGTCTACATGGCCTGATTGTATATTAAAAGGTTTCTCTTTACTCAATACTTGTATGGAGTTGTTATAGTAGAAAACTGCTTTGTATATTGTATCAATTCTATCGATTATTCCTAGTTCTTTCCCATTGGATAAACATCTATATTTTTCTAAGATTGTGCTCTGTACACGTTCAATTGGGCTATTCCCTGTATGTGAGTTTGGTGTAGTACAATGTATTTCTATATTTAGATCTTGTAACATTTTTTTTATACTCAATTGATTAAACTCATTATCCATTACAATTTTCAAAGGCTTGTTATGTTGAGAAATAAATTGCATTATTGTTTCTTTAATGGTTTCGCCATTACTATCTTGTATATATGTCATTGTCAATTTTTTACTGAATTTGTCAATAGTGGAAAGGAATTTCAAATTTTGTATGTAAAATATATCGATGTGAATTATTTGATTGATGTCTGTTGGAGTCTCGGTCAATTTGAATTTTGGCTTGATTGGGTGCCTATCATATTTGTTTTGCTTGCAGATGTTGCAACTATTAACCAAGTCAATTACTAATTTTCTTAAATAAGGATAGTAAATATATGGTTGTATTCCCAAGTAATTCTCTTCGATACCTGCATGAGCTGTTTATAGTTCGTGATAAGATTTTATTTTTTCTATAACTTTGTTTTCATCTTCTAATTCTTGTGCTAGGTAACTACATTTATAAAATTTAATTATAGTTTTATCAAACAATTTGATTAATTTCTGTTGTAAATGGTTGAAAATGTGATAGTCATCACAATATATTCCTGTTTGTTTAATTTCTAAGACTTCCTTAATTTGTTCTTCAAATGTTTCAGAGTCGATTATTGTAGGGGACAATTCGATTAACTTTCTGTTGCCTACTAAAATTTGCGTTCTTATCTTTCTTTCATTATAATCATTGTTAACCACTATCTGTTGTTTAAACTTGTTAACTGGCTTTTCTATTATAGGAAAGTGATCTAACTGTTCTTCATCTTTTGAGTGGAGAGTTTCTTATAAGCTAGAATCATCCAATTGATTAATTTCTCCAGTGTCTTTTATTTCCCTACTGAGGTAATCTGCCACTGTATTTTGACATCCTTTAAGGTACTCTATATCGAAGTTATATTCACCAAGTGATAGAATCCATCTCTGTAACCTTCTCACTCTTTGTTTTCAACCATTTTAAAGGTTGGTGATCAGATTTTAACTGAAATTTTCTCCCGTAGAGATAAGGTCTTAAATACTTGATTGACCAAACTTTTGCTAATAGCTCTTTCTCTGTAGTAGAGTAGTTTCTCTCGTGGTCGTTTAGAGTTCTACTTATGAATGTAACAGGATGTTTATCTTGAGCTAAGACCGCTCCTATTGCATAATTATATGCATCTGTTGTTAGCTCGAAAGTTTTATTGAAATCTGGATAAGCCAGGACCGGAGGTGAAACAATTAATTTTTTTAATGTTTCAAATGATTTTATGTACTCGATATTCTTAGTATCTATTTTGGTTCCTTTCTTTAAATATCTTGTCATTGGTTGGGCTACCTTAGCATAATCTTTTATAAATTTCCTATAGTAACCAGTAAGACCAAGGAATGATTTTATTTCTTTAACGGTTGTCGGTACGTTAATCTTTTGTATTGCTATAATTTTATCTTGATTGGGTAAAACTCCCTTGTTTGTAATCGTGTGCCCAAGAAACTTCGTGTCTTTCACAAGAAAGTCGCATTTGTCTATTTGAATTTTTAAGTTGAATTCTCTTAGCTTTTGAAATATTTTATTCTCTATCAGAGAAGTTGAAAAAATCAATATGTCATCCATGTATACGACACAGATTTTATCAATGAGATCTCCCAGTATCTCGTTTATCATGCATTGAAAACTAGAAGGAGCATTTTTTAAGCCAAAAGGCATTCTAAGAAATTCAAAATGTCCTTGTGGAACACTGAATGCAGTTTTTTCTATGTCTTTTTCGTTGACTCTAATCTGGTGAAATCCTTTTGCCAGATCTAGTGTCGTAAAATATTGCGATCTCCCTAACTTATCCAAGACATCGTCAATGTTTGGTAATGGATACTTATATTCGATAGTTTCCTCACTTAACTTACGGTAATCAATTACCATACGCCACTTCATAGTTCCCGAGTTGTCTAATTCTTTTGGAACTATCCAAACAGGTGAGTTATAAGGGCTTCTACTTTTTTGTATAATTCCATTGCTGAGCATTTCTTTAATTAAGCTATCTCTTGCTCATGGACTTTTGGATATCGATAAATTTTTGTTTAAATAGGATTATCTGTCTTTGTCCTTATGGAATGAACTGTTTGAGTTGTGGAACTTAACAATTCTCCATCCTTGTAGAATAAATCCTAATTTTTATTTAAAAATTCTCTTAGTATATTTTTTTCTTCTTCATTCAAATCTTTGTGTAAAAGCTTGCTCATTTCCATTGAGTTATCTTCTAACACATGAAATTCGTCATATTGAAAAGGACATTGATCATTTCCATTGATATATTCATTTTCTTTGACTGGGAGAGAAACAAAAGGAATTCTATTCCGATTTATTTCTAAATATTTATCTTTCATATTAACTATACCCCCTTTGGCATTTAAAAAATTCGATCCTATGATCGCATCAAAATTTTCGTTTTCAAAATTCATTAATTTCCATTCCATTGTGGCGTCTTCCAAAAATTCTTCAGGTATTTTTGTTATTATTTGTTCTGTTATAAAAATATATGAATTGACGGTATCATTTTTATTTCTTTTTCTAATTTCATTCTTGTACAGGATTTAAGTTTTTTTGTATCGAGGAGGGTCATAGTAGATCCTGTGTCTACTAAGACTTTTATATTTTCTTTTTGAAATGTAAGTACTACGATGGGAAGTGTCGAAGCCCCTCTTCTATAAAATTTACTTCTTCATTAATTGTTTGTTGTTCACTGAGGCGATTAACTTCCATTGGTTGTTCTCGATTATTATTAAATCTCCTAACTTGGCTTGAACTTGGCTGATTATTATTTTGTCCCTGCTCATTATTATTATTATTATAACTTTGCCTTTGATAATTTTGGTTAAAACCAAACCTATGACCTTGATTAGTGTTTAAATTTCCAAATATTCTGTTGTTGTTGTATCTAACCTGCTCAGATGTTATTCTATTCTGTTGTCTAAAATTATTATTATTTTGATTAAATTTATTTTGGTTATAATTTTGGTGTCCCTGATTTTGTCTAGGAGAATTATTCTGATGGTGATTCATACTAAAGCCCTTGTTTGGTTCACTTTGATTTTTACACGAATCATATCATTGGCTTCTAAGATTTCATAAGCTTCAACCATATTTTTACAATTATAGGCGCTAACTATAGCTTTTTGTGAAGGGTTCAAATTATGTGTAAATGCTTCAAATACCAGAACTTCATTATTTGCCTGTGTGTAAATTAAATTTGGTTCTAACTGCGTTTTAGTTTGCAATTTTTGTAATAAAAAGTCTAATTTGTTATACAATTCAAAAGTGTTAGATTCTACAATACAACCAATTTCTTGAGATAACTTAATTTAAGTTTCTTTTATTGAAAATAATCTTATTAAGTTAACCTTAAAGTTTTTCCACGACGATAAATGTGGTAACTTAGTTGCCCTTACCGCTTCTCCTTGAATTTTTGAGTGGATTATTAATGTAGCCTTTATCTGATTGTCCTGCAGCAAGACTTGGTTTAGAAAGTACTCCACTGTTGATATAAACAGTGCCAGATTACAATCTTTTGATTCTCTGAATGGATTTATTTTCTCCATTTCACGAAGAAGGTAGCGTTGTTCCTCCCTCTGAACATCGTTTAATACGGGTGCAGTTTCCGTCATTATTATTGTTGTTTGTTCGTCTGATTCAATTTCACCTCCGGTATAACTGTCGCGATGTTTATTTAACTTTCTGTTTAATCTGTCTTTGTTTAACTGTTTCTCTAAACTGTTCATTTGCTAAATATTCTCTCTACGAGATTTCGCAACATACATTTATATATGAATGTGAGATGCTATATTTTTCACAAACGATTTTTTTTTTTTTTTTTTTCAAACTATTTAAAATTAATATTCGTTTAATTTAAATTTATTTGAAAAATTTTACAATCGCGAATTGCGTTCGTATCACTGGATCTCATATGTCAATATAATATTCGTTTATATATCTCATTGAGAATCCTACCGACTGCGCCAAATAACTTTTTAGAAAGAGTCGAAGAGTTTTTAAAAAACAAATATAAAACTTTATTTAGAAAATAAAATAAAATACAATAACAGAACAGACGAAAGTCGACTGTGTACTATGATGTGTAATGCGTGAATGTTTATCGCTGCAACTGAGACTTATCTGGTTATGATATCCGATGATTGTTGGCCGCATCGAAGATCGTCCAATGTTTATTTTAGCAGATTGATTTACTGATGCTCTTCGATGTGAAGTGGTGGTTGTTTATAGCATTGAAGATTGTCCAAGGTTTATATTCAAAAATGCTATTGGATTTGGACCAATGTTTATGTTATCTCATATTTCTCAGAATGCTATTAAAATTAAAGTGTCGTCGTTGCTTCGGTCTCAAGTGGCTTGTGCAATAGATTAGGGTTAGGGTTAGAAGATGTAGATGTATACGTAACTCTCCCGTGTTTAGGAAAACTACACCATGGAATACGAATTTCTTGGGCTCAATCTATAGGCATTTGCTTAGTGTTCCATTTGAGTCCGGAACATTTTTATTCCATGGTGTAGTTTTCCTAAACATGGAAACTGAAGTAACTATTTTTTCTTTATAAATAAGGGGGATACTGAATACACAAAATTGAAGTGAACATAAAATTTAATATTTTATTAATTTTAAATATCTAGAACATGAGTGATAATGATAAGTAGGTAAACAAAGAGGAATATTCAACTTGTAAAGTAGTCTGCCAGTGTTTTCGTCAAGGAATTTCAGTCTGCCTTTTTGCACTGAGACTTGTTGGAGTATGATGAAACGACTGGCATTCAAAAAATATTACACAAATCACTTTCGGTTAGGATTTGAAGCAAAAATGTTGCACCAAGAACTAGATTTGATTAAAAAATTTCGAATTGTCAACTTTTTAAAGAAGTATTCTAGGGTGTTGGCAGCGGGATTTCAGTTTGCCTTTTTGCAAGCAAACTTTTAGTAGTGATGTGTAACGATCAGATTTCGAAAAAATTCTATACCCAAATCACCTGATTGGGGTCAGCTTGGATAAGATTGAAAAACAGTGTAACTTGTATAGAGATTTTTCTGGTCTGTGTTAAAGTTCCGTTAGCAAAATTGTGTACCATACCAGGTTTCTGCCAATTAATGTAATCAACAAAGATAGCCATAAGGCTTAAAACATTAAAGGGACTGACTCATTTCTGTAAGACAAATAACAAATTTTCTTTGACAAATAATAGTCGAATTTATATGGGGGTTTTCGTATGTGTATGATTTAAGTTTTTATATTTGATGGCCATAAATATAGCTGTGACCAAATAAGGTATGTTTGTATTAAAGGTCCTGATTAACTCATGATATTGAAAAACATAACGAATCGGTCAAACAAAAAGTTAAGTAAATAGCGGTTAAACCATACTTGCCGTGCTCGATCGGCGGCAGTCTTTGGTGGCGGCGGCAATTGGTACATACCTTATCTGATCGCAGAAATATTTATGGCCCTCAGACATAAAAACTTAATTCGTACACTCCGGTTCGGCAGATTTTTTTTTTCAATTTTAAATAAATAATGTCTTAGTCGACCAAGCCAGAGTGTATTTCTATTTAATTAATTAAAATTAATAAGGTAGATTAAAATGTAAAGTAAAATTATACGTCGATACCAGTCTTCAGACTGTATAATTTTTTTGTGTTTAACTTAGAATCTCCTTTTCCGGTCTATAAGCATAATAAGGTATCTTTTGAAGCAATTTTTGTTTAAAATTAGGTATTTATTGAGCAAAGGACACTTCATTATACAGGGTGTCCCTTAATTCGTCAAGAGTATTTGAGGGTATGATTCTGGGGTATATTTAAATAAAATTGTTATACAGCTAAGGCCTATCTCCAATTTTGATATCATTTATCGGGAATTTAAGAAAAGGCTTACTTTGGGGTACCCTAATCCATGTTACCGGTAATTGCGCCGTAAGTACTTATGATAGAAACTTCGTTTAGGCCTTTGTTTTAAGAAGAAATTTTAGCCTTTGTAATTGCGTTTAAATATATTTAATACCTTGTCTTAGTCTTAAGATACCCAGTTTTTAGCCTGTTTCATTTTTCTTGCCCATGCTAATTTTTTGACTTTGGGGTCAATTTTCTCAAAAAAATGCGTTATCAACATGATGTTTTAATAATTTTCTTGAATGTATGTAACAATATTCAAAATAAAAGTTTATTTCAAGTTTGCCGAAAAACCCATAGATTTTATGATAATTTGGAAAAACAGCGGCAGCTAAAATTAAAAAAAAAAATGTTTTTTTAACTTTCAGCTCGAAAAGCTTTGAATAAAAATTATTTGTGTGCTTTTAGATAATTTTTTAAGTATGTTTTTTACTAAAACAGTTATAACGGGTGCACTATGACATTCCTTGCTTTGATAAAATGCTAATTTTAGTACACTGAGGGCAAAAATTCGATCTAAAATTAAATACGATCGTATTTGATCTAAAGTATTTTAAATGAAGTGGCGCATATTTATTTTTACGTTGAATCAATGTTACTTTCAATATGCGACGTAATTTTAAGAGATTCAACCTAGTTTCAAAGTAAAACATTTTTATTTATACATTGAAATCAACTTTTGTACATTCACATTCCGTTCAACGTTATTTTAAAGTGAAACGTTATCATTTTTACATTGAGATCCACATTTAAAGTGCACTCAACCTTGTTTTAAAGTGAAACGTATTCATTTTTTCATTGAAATCCACATTTAAAATCGCGATCCACTTTTATGACATTTAAAATCGTGATCCATTTTTGTGACATTTAAAGTGTCATCAACGTAGTTTCAAAGTGTTGCATAGTTAAGTAAACCTCAATTTGTTTGTATTTGTAAGCTTAATATAAAGAATTTTGAGAGCGCGTTGTTGTTTTTCGAGGTAGCTCCCTTACATTTGTGAACAGATTAAACGCGCACTCAAAATTCACTTTCATATAATCGAAAACAATATTAAATTACTTTTCCTACACTCAGAGAAAAAAACATTGTTGGCAGCTTTTATGCTTGTCTCAAGAACGTTTTCTTAAAACAAGAACTTTTTAGAGTTTGAAATTCAAAAATCAAAAATGTTGTAGTTGAATCAACAAATTGGAAGATTTAAAATTCGTCAACAGAGAATCATTTTTGGAATAAAAACAAAAATATGTATTTTCGGAGATGAAAATTGCAAACAAATATTTTATTCTTAAAATAACAACGCCGTCTTTTAAGGTGTTTAGTGCTTTTTACCAGGCCTACCAAGTATAAGTGTGTCAGACACCAACACACAATCCCTTCTTGCTTATTGAACCCATCTAGATTTCCAAAGTAAAACCAAAAATGAAGTTGCATGTGTAACTTTACTTACACATACGTACGGACAAAACGAAGCCATTTGATTAAGAACGAAATTTTTAATTTAAATGTTTTTTGTTTCTCAACAAAAACTTAGTTCTTGAACTGCAAAATCTAACTGTTAATTTTATTCATGTAATAAGACACAACACACACACAAATCAAAGCCATCATCAAGTTAAGAACGATGCTTTTAAATTAAATGTGTTTTTGTTTCTCAACAACAATATAGTTCTTGATATCCTAAGAATTGCATAATCTAACTGTAAATTTTATTCTGGTCGCCACTTCACTTCGATGTGATTTTAATAAAGTGCAGACATGACTCGTGAGTTTGGAGTGATTTTATAGTAATAATTTATTAAAACAATGGAAAATATAAGTGAAGAAGTAATAGAAATTATAAATTTGGACACTAAAGTGTATGAATTATTTCAAGAGTGGAATATGTCTATGGAGGGAATAAATGCTTTAGCCGAATGTCGATTTCAACAGAGAATTTGTTGAAAATGCTGAATTCTCATGAAATCGACGAAATTTTTAACAAAAGGGAATTATTGTCGGAGAAAATAAAGTTTAGAGTTAAGAGAAATAAAGTTTAGATATAATCTAAACAAATGGCGTGAAAAAAACGATGTAAGTATACCCAAGCAAGTGAATTTTTTGCCTGTTTTTAATGTCTTTACCCAAATGCATCTTCAGCAAATCATCCTGTACCTATAATAAATTGTAATTTCAGTGTGAATTAGTGTCATGTTGTGCAAGTGACCGTACTTTGTCCATGGTTTCGAGTTGGATTCATCTGAAACTCTATTGTCAAACCCTTCTAAACCAGATAAAATTACTACCTTCTCAAGTTTGGAGTTTGATGTAGAAACTATCTTGAAAGGCACAGTCTCCGGAGAGGAATTGCTGGAGAAAGGTATAAAGAACATAATGTTGTCAAGTAGTGACCAAGCCTCAATTTCAAAAAGCATCGTTGACCATTTCGCTCTTAAAAATATGAAGATGTGTCCAAAAACAATAGAAAACGCAGCAAAAGAGATAAACAAATATTTTCATACTGAAGACGAACGTACCTATTATGTTCCAAGATGCGGCAAGAAACAACCATCAGACAAACTTTTCGATTGGTATTACAATGTAGCGCACAAACGAAAGAAATCCCTTTGCGAAGCCGGCACAAGTAAGAGAATGAATGTCACAGAAGGTTCGCCTGCTAAAGTTGTTGTGACTGAAGATCTTGCAAACTTAAAAATTTATTTAGCCAACAATTTCCCGGACAACATACTTGAATTGTGGGAAAAAACATCCTTTTTAAGAATGCAGGAAGAAAAAAAGTCTTTAGCAGCATTTTTAACATCCTGGCCTCGATATAAGGATGCAAACGAAGGCGATTTAATAAAAATCGATTTTAAAGTTATTCACCTAGGAAAAGAAAATAAACTTTTTGAAAAAATCAAAAATTTTGAGGAAAAAGTAAATAAAATGTTTTTTCCAACCTTCATTAAGGACAAACTTTTCTTGGAAGCATATAAAATAATGCAATCTAGCCAACTTGGAACAGGTAAACTTATTTAACATCTTTTTCAATAGATAGAAATTTAAAAGTTTGTATTCTTTTCAGATTCAAGGCAATTTCATTTTTTCAATTTGCTTCATACAATTATTTTACCACCCAGAATCAACAGAAAATCCAAGCCATCCATTACCGATGTCCAAAAGGACATGTTTATTCATTTGGTGATTTTAAACAATTTCAAACAAATCGAAGACGAGATCAAGAACACGGCAGTCTCCCAATCTTTAAAGATACAACCCAAAATATTTGTAGTAGGTGAATCAACCGATAATTTATTAGAGTTTTATGTTTACGTTGAAGAAATTCGTTATAAAGTTCCAACTCTTCTTTGCGCTATTGATTTAGTGATAAAAACCTGCTTTGTTTTTAACTTGGAATACTCACAAAAAAGCAAATATGTGTGAATGTTTTTACAAGAGTACATTTATGAGATTTATTCGGATGAAAAGGTTCCGAAAATACAAAATATAATTTCGAAATTGGCAAATGTTCCAAAATAAACATACCCAGGACATTAAAGCACATATTTGCTCTATATGTGAGGACACATACCAACTGTCACAAGATTTAATTCAACATCTAAAATGCAAACATAAAACTCCACCAAGCTATCAATACTTATGTAAATTTAATCTATGCAACAAATTTTTTCAAAACATTTATAAATTTAAATCTCATATTATGAAACATGATATTTATAAAACGAATTCTTTTCCTGTAAACAAATGCTTAGAAGAATCTGAAATACGAACAAAATGAAATGCTCTTTCAAGTTGTCAGTTATTAGATAACTTGGATTCATATCAATCTTTCGAACACTGTTCGACTTCTACAAATCCACCAATTTTTTTAACAAATCCAAACTGTATTAGCATTGATAAAATAAATAAAAATATGTCAAAAGCCGTTATATCTTTCGCCCTTAATCTTCACACGAAATCAAACGTAACTAGAAAAAGTATTCCTGAAATTCAAAACACAATAGAAGGAGACATTTTAGAACCATTAAGCAGTTTGTTAAGTGATTTTTTGCCTTTCATTGATCCATTGCTAAGAGTACAATACAAAACCATATTAACTTTGCTTAAAAATCCTTTTAAGGACATATCATCTTAATACAAGTTGTTTAAAGAAATTGAAGTCTTGCAAATTTTTAAACCACCAAAATTATTAACTATTGCTAGACAGCTAGATGAAGTATTTGTTAATGGAAATCCGACTTTAAAAGAAAATATTATCGAAGGCTGCCTTTCTGATATTCATTTTCAATTAAAAAAATATTTCGAATCTCCAAATGTCTTAAAAAATACTCTTGATTATGTTCAAGACATAAAATCCGCAAATAAATTAAACCATTTTATAATGGGAAACTTATGGAGATCGAAATCAGAAAAATTTGGAGACAAAATGGTTTTACCTTTATTTTTATATTTTGACTCTTTTCAAATAAATGATGATCATGGACCTCATAATGACTCTATTTGTGGAATATATTATACAGTGCCCGTCATTCCTCAACACCAATTATCCCACATAAATAATATTTTTGTTTTTTGCTTTATGAAATCCAAAGATATGAACCATTTTGGAAACACTTTAACACTTCAAAACCTAGTCAAATACATTGAAGATTTGTATACAAATTGGATAAGTTTGAACGTTGATGGTGAAAACACAAACATTTTTGTCACTCTTGGGCAAATATTGGGGGATAATTTAGGTTTGAATGAAGTCCTAGGCTTTGTTCCAGGTTTTAATGCACGGTATTATTGAAGAATATGTACACGTAGTAAGAATGAATGTCAGCATGACGGTATTGAGCTTTCCGAAAGTCTTCGTAATGTTGATGTTTATCGACTAGAAACGAGCCCAGATATTCATCAATCTGAAATAACATCATCAGTAAGAGAAAATTCAATTTGGAATACCTTGACAAATTTCCATGTCACTGACAATAAAGCTTGGGACGTCATGCACGACATTTTGTTGGGAGTTGCTAAATATAACTTGTCCAAAATTTTGAACTACTTCATTTTTGAGAAAAAAAGATTCACTATCGAAAACAAATGTTTGTTTATGGTTCACACTTTTGTGGAAATGCTAATCGTCCTATCGATAGAAATCAATTTAAAAACGCGAGCATTAGAATGAATGCAGCGGAAATGAGACTTAATTGAAGAGGACGATCCAGTTTTTAGTTTTTTGATTAAATTTGTTAAAATATTATTATTACTCTTGATTGCTTTGATGAAATTCTTTTAAATGAATTAAGTGTTTTAATAAATGAACATAATTTATTCTATATTCAATTCTTTAAGGAATCCTTAAAACCAAAATATCATTTTATGGTACATTATTGTAATGTTATTCGTGAAATTGGCCCCATGAAATATTTTTGGTGCTTTAGGTTTGAAAGTAAACACCAGCAGTAGCGGATCTAGGATTTGGCTGTGGGGGGGGGGGGGGGGGCTTGGAGTTTGGAAATCCAGTTTGTACCTACATATGAAGTTATATCACAGAAAACGAATTTTGACAACACTTTTCCTTTAATAATACCGTGTTTTGTGTGCCTTTATATCCGGTCCTACCGCGCTTTAAAATTTTTTCAAAATAAAGCACAATAACAAGAATTTGGTATTGATGTGTTAAGCATGGGAATTATTTTTAAAAGCCAATTTTAATGCTCAGCAGAACATGGTAGTATAAATAATTTTATAACTTTAAGTTCTAGCCACGATACAGCCTCAAACCACACGAACAAATTCGTTTATTTATAGGTTTATTGCTTAATAATTGATTAGGTATCAAGTGCCCACCTACATATGTACATTATGTAAGTGTTTGTTTATATTAGCTGAAGGTATGCTTTGAACTTCACCTTTTTAACAAAATTTGAAAACTGTTTGTAATGCTAGTTCAGAAAAATGATATTTAGGTAGTCTTACTGGCAAAAGCTCATATCTCATTTTCTTTAATTAGCCCAATCTTTAAATTGTCACTGGAAAGCACGAAAATAATATTTTGTGGATCAAAAAATAAAATATCAAAATTTCAAGACTTTTAGTCGGGCATAAGAAACAGCTGCTCTAAAAAATAAGCTGCACGGCCCAATTCTGCAAGTTAGTGTCAATGAATTTTCGTTTACACTGCACCTACATACACTTTCTATTCCTGCTCAAAAAATGTGTCGATAAATTTGTAAGTCACTCAAGAGTCTATAGAGATTGTAAATTTTCATGTTCACCTGCAAAATTTTTCTGAGTTCACAGAGTTTCTCACGCTTTTGGAATTCGGCTCCTCGACTAAAGAATTTGTATTGAAATGCTAAGCCCAAAAATGTTTTGTATGTATTCTCTTGGACCTTTGAAATTTTATAAACTAAGCCCCAAAGTGCTCTAAGCCCAGCCAAGGCCGTAAGAAACAATTCCTGTTGTATAAAAACATTTAAACTAAGCTTTACACCCCGATGTTCTTTTATTGTGTTAGCCTTAATAGCGTTTCTTTCGTTAAATTAGCAATGTTTTTAGTGTAAACAGTTGTTTTTTGACATGTAAATGTTAAGCCCCGATCACGTATTTTTTTAAATTATACCTTCAAGCCTTAGCCCCAACTTCGGACTTTGAAAATCCTTAGACTCATGCCCAAAAGCTCTCTGGAATAAGGTTAGTTTTTAGGGAGTTAGTTGTTAACCCTGACTACGTTTTTTGTCCAATATTCTCAGACCTTATTAGCCCCAAGTTGTTTTTTTTTAATTTTCTGGGTTTTGTTTTAAGGGAAAATTGTCGTTGCATGAAACATGTCCATTATTCATAGCCCCCAATTTTTTTTTCCAATTCACTTCAGGCTTTAGCCCCGACCTAGGGGATAAGAAAATAAGTTGCAGAACATGTCAATTGTTCAGCCCCAACCACGTTATTTTGTCCATCAAAATTCTCATCTTAACAATATTTTAGACGAATATAAAACTTTACACGTTGTAATGTATTGCTTTCTATTTTTCAAATTATTTTAACAATCGGCTATGGGGGGGCTTTAGCCCCTATAGGGGGGGGGGCACTGAACACCAGTCCTTTAAACAGTATTGCCACGTCATGAATTCTCGAATTAACGTTCCTTTGACATTATCAGTAAAAAGTAGTCTCCAATTGTCGCATTCATTTCTACAAAATGACTTTTTTGAAAAAAATTATTCAAAAATAAATGAATCCAACGCAATTGATTTATCTAAGCTTCCATATTATCATCAATTACTTACACAATTATCTGTTGGTCATCAGTTGGGCTGTTTAAACTTTAGGGGGAATACCTTTAAAACAAATGAGCTTGTAAAAAGCGGTAGGGTTTGGAAAATACTCTTTATATTTTTTGAATCCGAAGAGCATTTTTATTTAATATGTCAAGAAGTCTCAACTTTGTTTTCAGAAAAGTTTCAGTCTTATAAAATTATCAATAAAATCAATAATGACTTTAGAATAGAAAAAGTTGAAAAGTTTTCAATGTCTGTGAAGTCGATAGTCTTAAACAATATGGAAACTGTTATTCGATTTTAAGATTTATGTAATGAATTTAATTTTTACGTTTATTATTTTTGTTTATTAATTTAATTTAAATTTTTGAAAGCCATGTATCATAAACCTGCACTGAACCAAAAAATTCATTCCCACAAGAATTAAACTGTTAGCCGCAAGAGAAAAAAGGCCCCAAGCGTTTTACCTATTTCCAGCTATCGGTTTAAGGTTTCACTATTAGAGAAAAGTTCCTGCTTATAAAAAGTTAATCTACGAACAGCTAAAAGAAAAGTTCTCGTGACAAACAATATATTTCTTATCTACAAAAAAAAACAAATTATTAACCACAAGCGAATAGTGTTTTTCACAAATAACAATCTTTTTCTTTAACTTGTAATTTATTATTTTTTTATTTTTTTTAATTTTGTTATTTTTGTCCACCTCATGGGTTTTGCAGCCGCTTCTATTTATTCTGAAATGTAAACAATTGTATTTATTTGAAAAAAACTTATATTTCACTTACTTGATTTTTTTGGGATTTGAACCTGGCACCTTCCGGGCAGCAATGCAACATGCTACCACCAGACCATCGCACGATATGTATGAACAATGTCGAAACTTAATCACTTTGAAAGTGATACTGTACATTTCAGACTGGGTCATATACAAGTCTGTTTGACCCCACATCGAATATCGTTTGTAACAAACAGTTTACGAATTTACAAGGCTAATTAATTTTTGGTAACTCGTAAACAAAACTTTTTCGTTTTGTTGAACACAGTAAAACGTTTGTGACAAACAATTTTCGAATTACCAACTAAAAGCTACTAACGTTTTTGTTTATAACTTTTGCAATTCATGAACAAAACTTTTACTCTGTTGACTAGAGTGCAACTCCATGCATACAAACAATTTGTTCACGAAACATGTTTTAAGAGTCAAAAGTTCTTGAGTGTACTAGTATATCGTTATTCGTCATAAATTAATATTAGAAGTCAACTATTTCTATTAGAAGTAAACAGTATGAAAAACATAACTCTTGTCACAAGGATATTTTTCGGAGAGTGTGTAATATGTAAATAATATGTTTTTTCTATAAAAAAATACATTGACAATAATAAATGTTATCTTTTATATTATCGTAAACTTGTGTTGAAATTTAATTATTCCTTCAAGACCAATTACAGCAACTGCCATAGGATACTATCTTTAATGTTAAATTGGATTTGATTTCTTTCAACTTACGGACTTTTTTTAAGGCTAAATGGTTTCGGTTTTAGGTAAGTATTTAAAATTTTGAGGGTTTTGGGACCCATAATCCTTGGGGCAAGAATTAAAGTTCATCATTATGCCTAAAGAAATGGTTCTTAAGACAACAATTTACGTTTTTAAACGTAACAATAATAATAACATACATTTTTGGAACAACAATGTTAATTCTTGTGTATTGAAAATAATATTCTTGTTGTAAATATAAAAGTTGTTGCATTTTGAGAACTTTATTTTTGGATTAAAAATAAAAGTTTTCAAGACTTAAATAACACAATACTCTCTTAAGTTAAAATAAAAAGTTGTTGGGCAGATTTTAACCTACATATTTTCTTGAGACAAAGTATAAAATTGTTGGCATTACTATTTTTTTCTCTGAGTGTATATTTATTACTATGAAATACTCATAGCATTAATCGATTCACTTTAAGGCGTCATAAATAAATGATTCACCACAACAATGAAATGCGTCGAGCATGAATATACATTTGTCTTTGTCTTACATAAAATTTAAACAAAGAAGCGTGGCGTGGGTAGCCATTTTGAATCAATACCTAACCAAGTGAAGTTCAATCAACGTTGATTCGAAGTAGATAAATGTTGCTTTAAAAGATGGATGAATTTGATTTAACTATGATTCTACTTTAAATCAACATATAAACGTAGTAAAATCTAGTTCGTTTTTAAGTATGGAATCGCTTTGAAATAAAGTCGCTCCACTTTGATTTAAGAATTTTCGGCGTTAGCGCCAAATCGTTCCGAAAAATATTAGAATCAAAGTTTTTTGATTTGATTTTACGTTGTTTTTTTCTCTGTGTAGCCACTTAAGTTAAATTCTACAAACTATCTGCAGTTGTTGCGAAATGATTTAACAGAACTATTGAAGGACATTCCATAGGTTCAACTAGCTTCATCTTATACATAACTTGATGGTGCCCACTTTGCTTGAGAGGTTTAAAATTGAAAAGATGAAAAGTGAGTGGTAATCGTTGGATAGGAAAAAGTTGGAGCAGTTCAATGGCCTGCAAGATCTCCTGATCCTACAGTATTGGAATAATGGGGAAGAATGAAATAAATTTTTTATTCAACCAAAATAGCAACTTAAAGTGAATAAGAAGAGTGCATGCTCAAAGCGTTCTCCAAAATGAGGCAGTAGCTAGGATCATTAATATCAATATCAGTGAAATACAAAAACTGGCTATAGCATGCATACAAAATCAAAGAGGACTCATTTTTACACCTGTCATAACTGTTTTAGTTCACACATAAAATAAAAATTATCGATAAGCACACCTATGATTTTTTATTCATAGCCATTCGAGCGTTAAGCAAAAAAAAACCTATTTATTAAATTTTACCTGCCGCTGGTTTTCCAAATTATCATAAAATCTATGGGTTTTTCGCCAAACTTGATATAAACTTTTATTTTTAGTATTGCTACGTATATTCAAAAAAATTATTAAAACATCATGTTGATCACGCATTTATTGGAGAAAATTGACCCCAAAGTCAAAAAATTAGCATGCGCAAGAAAAATGAAACAGATTAAAAACTGGATATCTTAAGACTGAGACAAGGTATCAAATTTATTTAATTACAAAGGCTGGTATTTCTTCTAAAAATAAAGGCCTAAACGAAGTTTCTATCATAAGTACTTACGGCGCAATTATCGGTAACATGGATCAGGGTACTCCAAAGTAAGACTTTTTTTAAATTCCCGATAAATGATATCAAAATTGGAGATAGGCCCTTACTGTAGAACAATTTTTTTCTTAGAATATACCCCTGAATCATACCCTAAAATACTCTTGACGAATTAAGGGACACCCTGTATATTTAATTAGAGGTTGTAAAAATTGCTTTTCGATGGTGCTAAAAAAAAGTATACGTCACCGCTGAATTTTTTTTCAGATTATGGGTTGTAAGGGCAGTGCTAAAAAAGTTATTAATCAAGACTTTAAAACTTGATATCTCAAATTGTGTTGAACGTAACCTAACAACTTTGCTTTTATTTAAAAGGTGAAACAACTATCTTTAATTGATACAAATATTATTTTCCTATGTTCTTTATATCAAAAGTTATGAACAATTGTTTCGAAAAAGAACTGAAATATGGTATTTGCAATCGCCAACTTCAAGCTCAAATATCTCAGATTTCCCATACACGATTTTGAAAATATTGCACTTATGTAAGAAACTCAACACAGCATTTCATTTGATACCAAATTCATTAGTGTTTGTCGAACCACCAGTTTTCATATAAATTTGCCCATCATCCTTTGAATATATCTTTGCGAAACTTTTGTAAGCCTCGTCTTGGTCTCGCTAAAATCGAAAATTTTCATTCTCGTCTCGGTCTCGTATAATTAATTAAGTCTCGTCTCGGTCTCGTCTCCGAAAAATACTATTTCCGGACAAACTGTTGATTATTGGAACGAAATATTTTCGATTATCCTTTGAATATGTGCAGAAGAAAATAAATATTTAACTGAAATTTGATTTTTTTATTTATAAGACTCTCTGTAAATTTCGGTCCAAATATATTTGAATTGTAAATTTTGTTAGCTTTAAGTCTTCATCTTAAATAAAGTCAAAGAAAAACAAACAAAAACATTGTGGTTGCCAAATCAGAAACGTCAAAGTTCAACCAGAAAAAGTCTTGAAATTTTCATTCCTGCTTTCGTTACTTCCATCGTTCAATTCCCTCACACAATATGTCAAAAAGACGAAACAATCGAAATAACGAATCGTGTAATCGGACTATTAAGAAGTATTCGAATTTGCAAAGTTTTTCTTAATTTTTTGGTCACTTATTTTAGCCAACTCCCATTATTAGGACAAAAAAAGAAATACTCCTACGTTGGTACACTCCATAGTACCCAATCATTTTCATATGTCTCGTTTCTAGGCACCCAGGTGCCATTATATTTTTGCCCATTCTGCTTTGTCGAAATTATTGTGTCCACAGACTTACATATATCAAAATATACAAGTCAATTGTCTATACAAAGGTAGTCGTAGACGTTTTAATAAAAAAATAAGATTCTTTTTTTTCATTGAATAGCTACTACGAAAACTAAACAAAAACGCAATGTTCGTGTACATATTCAAGTAAAGAAAGGGTACAACTGGATCGCACAAACCTGCTCTGGTAGCTAACAACTTAAACGTAGCTTGAAGTTGACAGTGTGCATATGTATTGGTTGCATAACATTATGATATCATGAAAAAAAATTGTAAGAAAGAAGTTAAAATATTATATATTATTATTATATATGTAATTTACTACTATAAATTACTTTAAATTCATATCAATTTGTTATTTTAATAGCTAAAACAGATAGAGCTTAAAAAATATGCCATCTGAAATTTTTCTTAAATATGAATTTATGAACAAAAAAAATTCAAAAATCGTTAGAGCGGTTTTCATAAAAATTAATTTTTTATATATAAAAATCTTTGAAAATTTTTAAAAATAAAATCGGGTATGCCAACATTCGTTTTCAAGATATTGAATTTAAAAAAAAAAAAGAAATTTCAATATTTTTGTTTAAATCCATAAAATATTTTTTCGAGAAATTGCAAATGCACAATTGTTAAAATTGTAAAGGACCTCTTACATTACGAAGTAGCCCATAGCTTAATGGTTAGTGCGTTGATCTAAAACGCTGGGTTCACTTCCCAGCCTCGTCCACCTAAAAACTAAAAAGTTTTTTTCAGGGCTACTGCCTTGTGCGAGGAATTGACAAAACCTCCAAGAGTATCACTTCTTTTGAATAAGTGCTTCTCGTCTAGCCGTTCGGATTCGGCATTAAATTGTAGGTCCCTTCCATTCTTGTCGACACGCGCACACAGGAATGGTTGCGAGTTGTTAGTCACTAGGCCCTGGTTCTTCACGAGCCGTTGCGCCACCCAATTTATTTATTTTTTTTTTCTTACATACAAAATTTGGTTGAAATTGGTGTAGCCGTTAACGAGGAATTAGAAAAACAAAAAAATCGGTTCTATGACAGGTACCGTTATTAACCGTTATAATTTTTTGTTCACCAAAATATTTATTGTATATTGGTTGTATGCAGGTACCGTTATTTTAAAAACACTTTTAAATATTTTTTTTTATTATAATTTGTGTGATGCTGAAATTGTTTGTGCAAATTGATACACCTTGTTAGTTTCAAATAGTTACACCTTTCGATTGGAGTTTAACTCTTGAAATTCTTAGAAACTGCAAAGACCAAACAAAGTAAAAAAAAACATGCTAGAGTTGATTAAAATTTTTTGTCTAATTGGCTGTACAGTTTGCAGTCAAAAACTAGGTTTAACAAGACATTTCTATTAAAATAGTTCAGGAAATACAAATATTTTTTTTAAATAGTTTAAGTCCTCCCATTGATCAATTGATATGCGTACAAATTTATAAAATAAACTAAGAGCAATATGAGAAAAACTGGTAGAATTTAAAAAAAGCCGTTGGTCAAAAACCGTAAATTTATTGTGAACAAATACAAAAATCTGAGAGGCAATGGCATAGGGGCGTATTCATAGTCATCTAAGAGCTGTGTCTAAGTTAAACACAGGTTTATTTGAATTTTCGAAAGTTGATTGTATTTTTTAAGTTTATCATTTCAAAATATTTGAAGCTATTTGTGTAGTATACTAAGTTAGTTATTTTTTACAAATTTAAACCAACTATTTGTAATCGGTCTGTATTCATTGAGCCAAAATTGTCTTAAACTGTAGTTTGGTTAAAACGTGGTCTATCTGCGACTATGAATATGTCCCATAGTCTTTTACCCCATTTTCAATTGACGTTTAGGTTTGGGCTTCATTCATTGTGTACAAAATATGTGCAGTACCGTTGCACGGTATAACGCACTTCCAGAAGTAGAGAACACACTTAGAACCTGGGTGAATAGTTGGTTGATTATTGATTCTTGAACCATAATTTTGCTCGATTGCCCACGTAATTGCGATATATGTGAACACAACATTTGATGTTACACATTTTGTGGTTTTTATTGTGCGCATTTTTCACCGGTTCTATAGCTTTATCATATTTATGTTTTAATTATGTATTTTTGTTTAGTCGGGAACGTTACGATTGGCCGCAGATCAGTTGACCGGGTAACGTTATCTCGCTAAATTTTTAAGATCATTTTTTGCCTCTAACCCGCCGAACTTAATCTCGCGGCACGATATCTCGCCAACTAAACTCGCCAAAAATTTGGCGAAAATGACACTACTTTTAGTACTATTGAAAAAGTAGTATTTGGAGGTAGAAAAAATATTTAATTTTTTTTTTGGAATTTTGTAAGTTTTTTTTTAATAATAACAATGAAAATAATAATAATAATAACAAGTTAAATCTCTTTAAGATTTTTTTAGTTCTTAGAAGAACTGAAAATGAAAAGGTACCCCAGGGCACAGTCTGGGACATTGAATTCCATTTTTCATTCGGTTAAGTACATTCATTGGACGATACATTTTTTTTCTGATCAACGACAAATTTCTCGTCCAATAAAAAGTATTTAAGCAAGTTAAATTCCAGAATTGAAACTTGAAACCATCCAATACAACTTGTATTGAACGGTCCAAAAGGTAATTTCTAATCCAACGAAGAAGAGATTCATCGATACCAAATGCACGCATTTTCGATAAGAGAGCTTGATGCCAAACTCTGTCAAATGCTTTAGATATATCAAGCGCAATAATCTTACTTTCTACAAAACGTTGTAAAGATTTGTGCCACTGTTCGGTGAGATATACCATCAATTCACCAGTGGACCTATTGCTACGAAAGCCGTACTACCGGTCATTAAGAAGCTTTCGTTCTTCGAGATATTTCCTTAGCTGAAAATTAATCAGCGTTTCCATGACCTTGGACGTAAGCGCAATTGGTCGATAGTTGGAGGGGGAAGAAGACACACCTTTTTTAGGGACAGGCTGGACAAATGCTGTTTTCCATCCACTCGGAAAGAGACCAGTAGAGTAGGACAGATGGAAAAGCTTACGCAGTGGAGGGATACTATCCGGGCCAGCGGATTTGTGTATATCGAGATCTTTCAGAACTCTGGCAATTGCACGAGTGCGGAAGAATATTTGTCCCATAGACACATTTGCGCTCTCAACTACAGGAGGAGTCATAACAATTTCAGGCAGCGACGAATTAACAGCAAACTGTGCTGCAAGCAAATTGGCTTTATCGATTGAGCTGACAAAAGGAGTATCGTTGAAGACGAGCGTTGGAACCGAGGACAAGGTGGTATTTCGTATGTTTTTTACAAATGACCAAAAATTTGTACTACCTTTGGGCATTGTAGAATTTTTTGCCGTAATTTTTGATCATGTAAAAATTTGGTTCGTCGAATATGAACGTAACAGATCGACTGACAACATAGGCCCCTGCCAGATCACTGAGCACACCCTAAGCGGAGCGATGGCGACGGAGTCTCGTGAGCGGGACAGAGGACCCGAAAAGGGGGTCAAAATCCTTAAACCCGCGAAGCGGTCCACCCAAGGTACTGTTTACTACAAGAAACTTTGATAACAGATCGACTGACAACATAGGCGCCTGCCAGACGACTGAGCATACCCTAAGCGACAGCGACGGAGTCGCGTGAGCGGGACATAGGACCCGAAAAGGGGGTTAAAATCCTTGAACCCGTGAAGCGAGACACCCAAGGTGTTGTTTACTACACACAAACTGAAATCACATCAACTGATAACATAAACTTTACGAAAAATCAGGTTTTATCTTTAAACTCGATCTGCAAGCCATAGAAGCATCGTAGACCCCCCAAATTTTGCACATTGAAACTTGATTTGCGGCTTAACTAAGCATCTTACAAAACTAAAAATTGCATATTCGTGATCCATTGACTACCACCTTTCAATCGATGTATCGCATGATATGAAAAACCGACTTTTATCTTTAAACTCGATTTGCGAGCCATAGAAGCATCGTAGACCCCCAAAAGTTTGCACATTCAAACTTGATTTGCGGCTAAACTAACCATCTTACAAAACTAAAAATTGCACATTCGTGGACTACCACCTTTCAATCGATGTATCGCATGATATGGAAAACGGACTTTTATCTTTAAACTTGATTCGCGAGCCAAAGAAGCATCGTTGACCCCCCAAAGTTTGCACATTCAAACTTGTTTTGCGGAAAAAAATCTAATGTTGATGGTGTTCTTGGATAGGTTGGTTTGGGCATGCTGGAATGGCATTGAAAGTAGACACTGATGACGGTGATGGTTTTCTGTCTTCCCAGTTTAATGGTGACGGCTAGTGTTAATAAAACATCGATTGTTGGAGTTTTTGAAAGTATCGATTGGTTTTGAAAAAACTATTCATTGATCGATAAAAAATCGATAGTGTTATTAATTTAAATGATAAATGAAATAAGTTTTGCAAATAACAAAATTTAATTTTTTTTTAAAACACTGGCGCAAAATTTTAAACAGCTTGTTATTAATATTTAGTATGATTCTACATAACATTTTACTAATTCTTTAACAGTTTACTAAAATGTTCAAAATTTTGAATACTTTTTAACTAGTATCGTAATAAACTAATTTCCTTAATAAAATTCAGCTGAACACGTCCAAAAAAGTGACAGCTCGTGCAAAAAATTCACAAACACCCCTGATGTTGACAATTTTAAACGTCAAATTGTCATATGGATTTAGTACGATACTAAAAAGATAAAATAGCCATTTGGTGATTTTAACTTTAGTAAAATGTTAGGAGATAGTATGATGCTAAGCTCGTTTAAAATTAGCAAAATACACTTTTTAATCTAGTATTATACTAAAAATGATTTGACATGGTACTAAATCGACTAAAATTTTGCGCCAATTTCTTTAACTTTGACTTTAAAATTTTTTCTAAATGTTAAATTTTTTTAAAGGCACATATTTTTTCAAAACTGTTGTCCTTAATATAAATGTTCATATAAAACAACGTTTAAAAAATTTCATTTCAACCGAAAAAGTTTTTTCATGTTTGACCTCGAGTTCAATTTTTTTTCGAATCCAATACCTACTTACTAATAATAATCAAATTAGTTAAAATTCACAATCAAGTTAAATAATTTATTATATTTATTTTAAACTAGATTAAATTTCCCAGAAATTATATTTCAATATACAGAACTCAATTGACATCTCGTTTCTTAACATTTTTTCCCAACAACATAAACACATCAGCTTGACGACTATCGATATTTTTTTTCAAACTATCGATAGTCTCGATAGTTCAAAACAATCGATTAATCGATTAAACTATCGATGTTTTATTAACACTAGTGACGGCTGTGGCTTCGCCCTTGAGTAGGCCTGTGATGGTGATTTCACTGGTGCTAGGCAAAATGTTCTTCCTTACGTAAAGTGCTGTGCCTTAACGGTCCTCATCCTTATTCCGGAAGGTTTTGAAACCGCTGACATCGATGTTATTGCGTCTGGTAGCATTGGTCTTGCTAATAAGGGCAATGTCCGGGTTGATGTTCTTGATGAACATGTTGAATGACGTCCTCTTTTCCAGGCTATATATCGAGTTAACGTTGTACGTCAGTATGCGGATCTTCTTTAGTTGCATTGCATATTTGGAATATGAAAGTGGCCAATGCCACGGACTTCTCTCCCTCGGTCAGTTAACTATAGTTGGCTGGTACGGCACTTCGGGCTTTCTCCATGACGGACAGGAGATTGGATCCGAAGATACGCTGGACTTCATTGTTGAGGTTCATTGGTTTATTCGTTAATGGAGGCCTGGTTACTTTTGTAGGTGGTGTCTTCAAAGGAATGGCTTTGACCGGAATTCTTGGCTGCTGTTGATGCTGGCTCATCGCTGTTGCTTGTCTGGGTGTTGTGTTCTGTTTGGCCATTGCTGCGTAGCTGATCGTTGGGCGGGTAACCACGCACGCTGATTTTGTGACGAACTCCTTATGCGCTTTTGTCTCGGCAATCTTCTTGTTCCGCTCAGTTAGTCGAGCCTTTAGAGTTGGACATCCCTTGAAGCTGACAGGGTGGCCTTCTTTCTTACAGTTGGCGCACCATACGTCCATACGTCCATTCCTGTGTTCACTGTCCTTTTGCACTCTCCTGGCTTATGGTCCTCCTTGCATTTGACGCACACATAATTCCGTCTGCAATTGGTGGCTACGTGTCCGAAGCCTTTGCAGTTCCGGCACTGCACAACGTAGTTTGATTTGAGGCGTTCCCAGTGAACCCTCTGGTTCAATATCAGAGTCTTCGTGTAGATCTCGTTGATGTCGCAGGTCTTTGGTGTTTCGTCGACAAAATTGTTGTAGAATTTTCCCTGTGCCTTTTTTGACTTGTATTGCGTCACCTTCGTGATTTTGTATTCCTTCAAAGGATGGTCGGTCTCCAGCGTTGATGATTGTAGTCTTTGTGTTCCTGTTTTTAAAAGTCACTGCAAAGTTTTCACTCTTGCATTGTCTCCTGATTTCAGCAACACTCTCGGAGTAGCAAAATATGGGCGGCATTCCTGGTCCTTTGGCTGTTTTCACTACTTCGATGTCCTTGGCTGACTTCGGTGGCTGTGCTGGTGCAGGTTTTTTGATTGCTTTGGCACTAAATTGAAAGGCTTTACTGGCTGCTGATGTTGATGGAGTATTTTGTTTAACAGGCGTAGGGTTAGGTTTAGCCGGTGTTGTTGGTGACTCTTCCAATTGAGGGCGCTAATTGGCGTTGACCGTTTCTTCTTGGGCCTCACCCTTTTTCCTAGGACTTTTTTGGTCTGGTAGAGGGGAATCACTGAAATTTTCTTCAGAGCTGATGGCTTGATCTGGTGGCGATTCACTGACGTCCTCCTCTTCTTCAGTGGTCTCGTCCGTCGATTCCTCCGCTGATTCCTCTTCCTCCTCACTGCTGGTTGAAGATTCCTCCTCGCTTTCCATGGCCTCTTTCTCCATGTCTTGTTCTTTGTCCTTTGGTTTAGAGGGTGAGACGATTTTATGAAATATCTCGTTGAGCCTTGGTCCATACTCTGGTCCAAGGTTGACGACCATACTTAGGAGCAGCGTCTCAAGGGACGCAAATGATGCCTCCGGATGGAATGGTTCGCCCATTTCCGGTCTAGTTGTCAAATTGTTTTATGGCACTAATTAACTCACACAACACTTATTTTAAAAAAAACTTTTGTTCCACGAATAAATTCAGCGCAGGTATACCTGTTTTGCCCTTGTATATATTTTTGGGGCGGATTTAAGTAGTCCGCTCTTGATATACACGCACTGGTGGTTGCGCACTGATTGATGACTGACTGTGTGAATGACTGAATAAACTGATTAATTTCCGAAATGTTTATATACCTTCGATGGACGGCGAATTTTCAATAGGTTGTGATTGGCTACTTTTAATTGAATTTTATGTTCGTTCTCGTCGATTCTCACTGAATCGAGTGACCTTTAATAAAAGTATTGACATCCTCATACAGTGCTGTTTTCGAAAAATGCAAAAGGGATTTTGATTGGCTGTTATCAAAAAATCCGTGATTTTGATTGGCTGCCCATATGAAAAATGATAATTCAATACAGCGCTGTCGTTTTTTATAAAGAAAAGTACGAATTGGCGAGATAACGTTACCCGGGCAAACGTGAGAAGAAATATCGTTACGCGGGAAACTGACGTACGGTCAAACGTTTGGCGAGAAAACGTGTGCGAGAAAACGTTACGCGGTCAACCGTTTTGCGGTAAAACGTAGCCAACCTGTTTAGGCATATAATATTTATGACGTCATTTTAAACAATAGCATTGTTTTTATTTTTTTTATTCAAAAATGTTCGAAATTTTACCATTTTTGAAGTCGCAATGTCTTGCAACTGATGTGTTATACGCAAAAAAGTGTGATAAGGTTTTCTCTAGGAAATATTAAAATAAGATAAGTATAAAATATTTTCCGAAAAATTCGCCATTTAAGAGAAAAGAGCCAAAAATGAGTATTTTCGACTTTTGGTTATTTTTTTAAAACAATGATATCATAAAAATTATGGCTTCTCGAAAAAAAACTTTTAATGCATGCTAAGATAAGCATGTATAATGTACACATTTTGTTAATATAATTTTTCGATTAAGCTTACAGTTTTAAAGATATATGCAAAAAACAGATTTTTTTGGCAGTTGACACTATTGAAGTCACAATATCTTCCGACTTATGACTCGCATGGAAAAAAGTATCATGTTTTTTTTAAGAGAACATTGTTATCTTTAAACTGAGCTTAGGATTTTTTTTTGGCAACTTGTGCTTTTAAGCATAAGAAGCAAAAAAACAGAAATTTGGATTTTTTGTCAAACTTTTAAAAAATTATATCTTTAAACATTTGTTTTTCAGAAAAAAATAATAATGTATAAACTTTGCATTCAGATGTTTTCAAAAATTTGACCTATATTCACTACAAAAAGACTTTGAACGAGAGAAATTGGGAAAGAGAAAAAATAGAAGAAATATTAAATTTTTAACGCTGAATAACTCAGAAACGGTTATAGCTATAAGTAAAGTTGCATGAGCTTTTTTATGGTAAATTGTATGCTCTTCAATTTGTTTTGGACTAAAACCGTTAGAAATGGAGATATATTGAACTTTTTGGAAAAAAAACGATTTTTTTGTCTTCTTACCTTTATAAAAAAGCTAGCACCCAACATACCGTGGCAAAACTTTCTAGGCTTATTAAGGAAGGTTCACAGAACGCGTATACCAAAATTCAGCTTTCAGGGATTTATTCCGGAATTTGTACCTTATTTTGACTAATATTCCTGGACTATATGCAGTTAATTGTAGGTTTTTAGTAATAAATTAGTTGTGGAAAAAAAAAATTGTAGCTCTACTGCATATTAAAAAAAAATGGAATGTAGTGCTTACTTGATATCAACTTGGCACTACACTTTCTGGAATTCCAAAGTAAGCAGTTCGTTGAAGCTTTTTAATAGTAAATTAGTTGTGGAAAGAAACTAAATTTAAAATAATTTTGAGTACTATTTTTAATATTAATTTGGCACTACACTTTCTGGAATTCTAAAAACTAAGAACGCAGTTAATTCAAGTTTTTTAGTAATAAATAAGTTGTGGAGAGAAACAGAATTCCAACAAATTTTTTGACGTACTTTTTTTTTAATAATGGCAGGTAGTGCCAACTTGACTCTGGTGAACTCAGCCATTTAAAAAGGAAATTCGAAAATGTAAACGTGCCATTATTTGTAGTTTTTTCAGTAGTAAATTAGTTGTGGAGAGAAAAAAATTCCTAAAAATGCCGTACTTTTTTTGTTTAAATAAGTGTAGGTAGTGCTAATTTGACACTTATGAACTCAGACATTCAAAAAGGATATTCGAAAATGAAAACGTGCCATTATTTGTAGCTTTTTAGTATTAAATTAGTTGTGGAGAGAAAAAAATTCCAAAAAAATTTTTGCCATACTTTCTTTGTTTTAAATAAGGGTGGGTCGTGCTAACTTGACACTGGTGAACTCAGCACGTTTACATTTTCGAATTTCCTTTTTTAATGACTGAGTTCATCAGTGTCTCATATAAAAAAAAAGTACGCCAACATTTTTTTGAAATAAATAAATAAATTAAAAGTAGGTAGTGCCATTGAGTTTATAAGAACTCAATGGTAGTGTTAACTTGAAACTTATGAACTCAGCCATTCAAAAATTATATTCGAAAATGTAAACGTGCCATTATTTGAAACATTTTAGTAGTAAATTAGTTGTGTAGAGAAAAAAATTCCAAAAATTTTGTTGCCGTATTTTATTTTTAAATAAGGATGGGTCGTGCTTACTTGACATTGGTGAACTAAGCACGTTTACTTTTCGAATTTCCTTTTTTATTGGCTGAGTTAACCAGTGTCAAGCTAGCATTACTTACTCCACGGCAAAAATTTATTTGGAATTTTTTTGAAAAGCTACAACTAACTGCATATTTGTTTTTTTGAATTTCCACAAATGTAGTGCTAAGCTGCTTACTTGACATACAATTTATATAACATCATACCTTTAATGAACAAAGTGATTGTAAAAACTGGGTTTCATATTATTGCCGAAAAGTTAATATTACGGAAATAGAGTTTTGATCTTTTTTGAAAAATTTGCCTTAGTTTTGTGTTATTTCCATATGTTGATATCCCATTAATAGTATACAGGCGCGAACGCAGGGGGGGTTTTGGCGGTTCAAACGACCCCCCCCCCCCCGAAATGTATGAATTTAACTTCCTCGCCATACAATTTCACTCTTAATTTTGAGTTTTCAGTTTAAACCCCCCCCCCCGAAATTTTTTCCTGCGTTCGCGCCTGAAAGTATAGCTTATGTATACTCCTATTTTGGAAATTTTCCATAATATTGCGATTTTTGTATATATTTTAACCAAAAAGTACATGTCTTTAAATAAATGATTTTTTTTGTTTAAGGTAACTTAAAACCAAAACTAATAAAACTTCCCCAATTTCACTAGCGAAAAATCCATTTTTTCCTTGCCGTCCTCTTTTTGAGGGTTAAAGATCTGACATCTGATCATCCTATAAAGAAGTAAAACAAGAGTTTTTTCAATGGATTACTAAAGCGGTGTTATATATTTTTTTTTTTTTTTTTTTTTTTTAATTTTAAATACAATGCGTAATATAATTATTTATCTATATTTAATTCTTATACATATTGATAAGTTAATATTAATTTATGTTTTTGGCTTTTTGTTCCAATATTTCATCTTAAATAATATCTTAGATTACAATTATTTATACAACTACAAAATAACGATTAATTTGTTAAATGCTTATTCAATAAATATATGCATGTATTAATATAAACTACAATTAAATGATTCTATAGTTCACATTGTTTATAACTTTCAGAATATTTATACACTTATTTTGTTGTTTGAAACACATTAATTTTGTAGTTGTTATTAATGTGTAATTGTAATTTAAACAAATCGAAAGAAAAGTAATGCTTCAATTTCATTTTCAAGTTATAAATAATTTTTCTCTGTGTTCATAACTTTTGAAAGTCCATAAGCATCATCAGTTTATTACACAAACACTAATAATTTGAATACTTAGAGTACATAGGTATTGAGGGCAATAGAGGAAAGGTAGAATAATACATAATGATAGATAAAAGTTTTTTTTTTTACATCATAGGAACAAAGATATAACTTTTTTTATAATAGATTTAAGTTTGTTTTTAACGAGTATAATTTATTTCAAACCCGTGCAATTGTCACTAAAAAAACAGGGAAACATTTCTCGACTACATCCCTTCGGCTATTTTGACTATATCTGTTTGTATATGTGGGAAAAAGTTAAGTTTTTGAAAGCAACCATGGGGAACAAAATCGCCACTTATCTCCCACCATTCGAAGAATTTGGTATCGATGACGATGACGGAGGTGAGTCCTTGCAAGCATTATTATCAATCGATTTGCTATCGGCAACGTCCATGTCCACAACTACATCCACATCCTCCTATACGAGCGATGACAATGGCGGTCTAGGTGGGCTGCCATTTCTCGTATAGTACATTGGTGCGCCGTGGTGATGTGGTGGCGGTGGGGGTACGAACCCCGTGCTTGAACCATCGTGATACAGTACTGGAACTCGAACAAGCCTTTGCGCCGCATGCGCCATATTGGCTATGTTGGCGGCTTCCAGTTCGGCGGCCAGTTGTCGCTTCCATTTGTTGCGACGGTTCTGGAACCATATTTTCACCTGAGTCTCAGTAAGGCGCAATGAAGCAGCTAAACCGGCACGTTCCGACGAGCTAAGGTATCGCTTCATATCAAAGGTAGACTCTAACTGGAAGACCTGTGCTCTCGAGAAGACAGTTCTTGTCTTTTTTTTCCGTTTTGTTTGGTTCGAGCTGTCGCCCCCATGTGGTGAGGAGCCATCAGATGGTCCATCAGTGTTGCAACCATCGTCTTCCTCGATGATTTCTTGGCTTTCATCGTCGGATTCGTTGGAACTTTGGAGATAGCTAGAGTGGTTTTGATAGTGATTGTTGTTGTGATGCAAGGAAGGCGACGGTGATTTTGCGTTCAATGGCAGCGGACTCAGGGAAGGTGATGGATTTTCCGTTGTATTGGTGGATGAACTGTCTGCAATGAAAGAAGGTAAATGAACAATAATCGATTAGTATTAGTGATAAATGGGAGTGAATGAAACATTGAGAAAATCCTTGCAAATTGCGCATAATCTGAATTACTATAGATATCTATGGGGAGGTTATTTTATGGACAAACTCTTTTATGTGTAAAAGTATAAGCGATTACCCACATTCTCTAGTTTGGTAAAGTGCTAAAGCCAAGCTTACAACTACGAGCAAAATGTGTGAGAGGATTTCTTTGTAGAATTATTTACATCCAATTACTAATAAAATATATTTATTTTTCCATTTACCATATGTATCATTAAAGTGGAAAAATGTTTTATAATGTGGTTTTTTTACTGTCTCAGAGGTGACGTACCTAAATATAAGTTGAAATTCAATCAATAAAACCGATAGTATGAAAATAATGTATGATTTTTCTTTTGATAAGATATTTGTTGCTTCATTAAAGACAAGAATCTTGTATAAGGAGGAGTGTTTGTATCTTTATTTTTTTATAAATATGAAAATATACTTACAAACTAATTAAAAAAAGTTACTTATTTTTATTAAAAAAAAAAACGAATAGGGACTTATAATATTTAATATTATTATTTTGTCACACCTCTCCTAGCGGCTATAACAGCCTCTACTCTTTTTGGCATACTGTCGACCGACGCATCTGAAGCAATTATTTTATATGTTGTCACTTCTATGCCACACTTTGATGAGACGTTCTTTTAAAGCCCACTTATTCGTAATTTTTTCCCTCCCTAATTCCCTTTTCATAAGCTCCCAAAGAAATTTCGGGGGGGGGGGGTTTAAAACTGAAAACTCAAAATTAAGAGTGAAATTGTATGGCGATGAAGTTAAATTCATACATTTCGGGGGGGGGGGGTGTCTGATCCCCCAAACGCCCCCCTGCGTTCGCTCCTGTCCTCTACGGTAAGAAGGCTTTTGGCAAAATTGTTAGATTCATGAGTAGATGTCTTAACCCTAGACCCGTGTACTATAAAATTTCTACATATTGTGCACTTGGGCACTGTGTGTCCTTCGCTAATTTTCATAGAAAATGTAAGGCAGATGTGCTGAAAAAGATGATATTAATTTAAAAAAGTACAATTTGAATGTTGAAATTTATTGAAAAATTAATAATACATGAAGAATAATATTGAGTGTGCAAAATAATTCAGGAAATGGAATCTAAAATTGGTTTTGACTGTGTGTTCTTCCCTGTTTTTCTGAGCGTCCCGCAGAGGTCGAGGATAAAATGGTGTCGTCTTTATCTTCGTCCCCATGTGCTTCCTTACCAACATAGCATTTTGTCCACACTCTTTCATAGTGCTTTGTGCATGAAGCTGTATAGCAGAAATCGCAAACCGATTGTTTGTTATTATTGTCTTGTTATTATTGCAGATTTACAAGTTTCGCAACGTTGTTTCAAATTATTTACTCTGGCAGCAGGTAACATTGCTAAGGTTTGAATCTCATTACCTATAAGTTTCATGGCAGTTTTTACTTTTTCTTGGAGCGTGGGTTTTAAGATTCGATTTTGAATGTGACTGTCCGAAAACTCTAAGGCGAGTCCTTTCAAAAATAATTTTCTTTTTTCAGCCCTTTTCGTGCTTACGTACCAAGGTACCAAGTAGGTTGACATGTCATACATCCTGTAAGCGGCAACACCAGCACAGTCCAAAAGATTATAAAATACCGTTACCGGCCAGCGCAGCGGTTAGTTTTTCACTTACAGGTATGTACGGTCACTATTCGCTCCAAAGAATCGACCCCACCTTTTGTCCAGTTGTAATCTAAAATGGCTTTTGGTTTTCTTACTTCTTCTATTTTATCGTCATGATGAGCAGTCAGTAGAAAGCATTATCACCTTATGAACTCACCAGGTTGGTTTGAAACAAGTTCAACACATTCGGCTCGGGTTCTTCCATATCGTAACGTATAAGCCTGTTTATTTGTTCAAAACTCTCTAAAGACATAACTGCGCGGTAAAAGTCATATTATTCTAATGGAAAAGATCTTTTATCCCTACAGCATATGTTTTTTCAGCGCCAGCAGCGTACAGTAATATGGCAATCTCATCTGGATATTGTTTTTAAATAATATAAAGTAATTGTAATGAATTCGCGCCATTTCTGGGGAAACTAAGCATTTCACAGAATTAAAGATATTATTCTCATCATCTAGGATGTGCCCCCTTTCAATCGCCATACCGTAGAAACAAAAATAAATTAACTTTTAATCCGAATTTCCACATCCTTAAAATACCGAGTCCTATCCTAATAAGAACTGAAATATATTTGCAAACATAGTTTGCTTATATACTTGACAAACCTTTCTTCGTTCTAGTTGGTTCTCATCAACGAACAAAAATTCATGGCCCTACCATAGAAAATAATCCCAAAAAAAAAAAAAAACACACTTATCCTGAACTAACCAAAACCTAAACAAACCAACCCGCACAACCCTACCACAGCAACCAATACATTCGACACCACACTCATCAGCAACCCAAACATACCAAACATACCACACAACATACAATGAACCAAAATGATATCTCCTCAAGAGTAGGAGATGTGATCTCCACTGAGTTCTGGAAAGAACTGATTAATTTAATTTCCGAAATTTCACTCGTTTATATACCCCTTTTGGACGGCGAATTTTTAGTTGGTTTGCATTGGCTGTTATTATTTGAATTGTATGTTCGTTCTTGTCGATTCTCACAGAATCGAGTGACTAAAAGTAAAAGTATTGAGATTGCCAATACAGTGCTGTCTTCAAAAAATGCAAATAGGCGGAGCGATGATTTTGAGTTGCTAATATCGCAAAGGAATGATTTTGATTGGCTAATATGAAATTTAACCACAGCGCTGTCGTATCGGAAACGGCGGGATTTCGTTAACGGGATTTTGTGACACGGGATTTCGTTTTGCGGGATTTCCTTTAACGGGATTTTGTGCCGCGGGAATTCGTTACGTTGGATTTCGTAGCTAACCCAATTGGAGTGGTACTGTGTACCTACGATGGAAAAAGCTATTTAGGAAAAACGTAAAAATAAACTGACAGTCTATTTCAGTAGTATCGATTTTGCAATATTAATGTATTTTTTGTGCATGTACATATATGAAAGGCAAACCCCATTAAGTCAACTAGTCCTATAAATCAGTGCAATCTTACAGTGTAGAAGATTATTTGATTAACTTGTGCAAAGTGCAAATAATCACTTCAAATATGGGCTTTAATATGACAAGGATGTATTTCAAGCACATATAAATCATCATTCTGAGTCATTTAAAATTAAAATGTAAAATTAATAAACATTAGACCAGTGCTTTTATACACACGCTATTTTAATTAAATACTTTGTACGTTTTTGTTAAATACAGACATTAAATAAAATTGGACTGTTTGAAATATTATCCATTTGTTTTCAAAAGGATTCATCTATTTTTAAACAATTCTTTTTTTTTCTTTTGGATAGGGGTAGGTACATCAATCATTTTGGCTGCGGTAACGTTTATTATTGTTGTTTTACTATTGGATGGTTTGTAAGGTTTAGTTAAGGGATAAAACTTAAGATTGTCCAGTTATGTTTTCAGGGAAGTACCTATACACATTTTTTTTAGTTTTTGCTTCGATTTAAGTAGACACTAGGCTAACGCTAAAGGATATAAGCACGGATCCAAGGGGGGGTCACGGGGAGATTCAACTTTTGTTTTTCTAAATGAGTTGGATTAAATTATGAATAAAAGCTAGATCTTTTAATGTCGTCATGACCCCCCCCCCCCCCCCTCATAAAACATAAATAATAATAACTTAAGCCCACACCTTTAACACCAAGGTCTCAATATTGTCTAGTTAGACTGGATGTGTCATGCCAAGTTATAAAAAACTCATCCAAAGAAGATGGTAAGTGGTTACACATTTTGAAGTGGTTCTCTTTTATTATGTTATTCATCTTTAATTAAATGAATCTTTGCTTATATTTTTAAAACCTTTTGAAGCAGTCACTTTCAAAACACTAAAAATATACAAGTAAAATCATTATATTTTTGTCAAATAAATAAGATAACAACTATGCATATAAAAATTAATGAAAAGAACAAAAAAAGCTGAGTTCAAAAACTAGGTTACATGATTTTTTGAAATTTTGGAGATAGAAACGTTCTTCGGAATCTAGCTACCTGAAAACAATGAACATTTTTATTTATCTCTTCTTTACTTGTAGACAACAAATTGAGTTAAAAAGAGGCCCAGTTATAGCTAGTTCACGTTTTCGTCAAGGATTCAATTTGACTGGTCAAACGGTGACCGCAAGGAGTTTCAAAAAATCGCCTTTACCATAGCTATAAACTTTTGCATTATGGGATTCATACATTACTTTGTAAAAGTAATCCACATCCCAATCAACAACATTATTGTCCGATCATAAATGTTGAATAAGCGCAAACAAAAACCTTTCATAATAAGTTCTCATCATAGTTTTATATATTTATGACTATTTTTCGTTAACACTAACATTTTTTGGTTAGAATAACTATAAATCGAAAGTTCTCACATATGTCGATATTTGTTTGCTTTTAAAAATAATCTACTATGTTATACAGAAATCAAATAAAACAATATGTTCTATAATGTGTTTAAAGATTTTATTTTCAGAAATATAAAATGTTCTTTTTTTCAAAATCCTATTGGTTTTTACTTTACTGAGTGAACATTTGGAAACAACTACGGACTTTGATTTCTGTTTGGTTTAACAGGTTTTGGCTGTCATCTCATAACGGAACCTATGAGTGTGTATGCATATATTTTAAGATTTAAATGTATTATCAAATGAGAAGTTTGTTGTTATCTTAAATGAAGAAAATCTAAGTATCATCGATTGTATACAAAACATCGTAGGTCCATTACCATGAAAATTAAATTATTTATTGAATTCTAAGTTGATGCAAACATTGAAATTCACGTCCCTTATTTTGGCGGAAACTTTGTGGCGGAATCGAAAAAAGTTGATTTCAGTTTTTGTAGCTTATTAAACGCTGATTTGTTGTTTAATCCACAAATTTGTAGCTCACTTAGTTTTTGAGTTATTGAAAATTCCGCCAACCAATCCCCCCACCTAAACCGTAACTTGACGATCGGAACGGAACACCCCGAGGACGATAAAGTCAACCGACTTTTAGAATTAATTTTTTGACATGTACCTATTTTATTTTTATAATCCTTCAAAATTAAGACAAAGTATAAAATAAGGCCCCCTATGTGCCAATATATGTATAATATCATCGTATCTAACTAGTTATAAGTCAAATTGTAAATATTATTTTGTTCAATAAATCTTAACTAACAAATCTGAAAATTCCGCTAAAATAAGTCTGAAGTTAGCGGACTGAATCCAAAATAATAAGAATTTTCAAGTAAAATTGGTACCCAAATTTGTAGCTTTTTTAATGCTCTTAAGTTCTGAAAAAATAAATTCAATACCTATAAGAGTTTTCGAATTTCCGCGGACGAACATTCAAAAATTACAATTTTTTTATGTCCAAAATTGTAGCTTTTTAAATGCTAACCAACCCAAAAATTAATTTCTTATCTCTTTAGGTTAATTTTCAATCTGAATTTTAAGATTCAGGACAAAATCTAAAAATATGAGACTTTCAAATTTTTTCTTTTTCCTAGAATTTGAAACTTTTGAAATGCTGATTGCTGGCCTAAACCTCAAATTTGTAGCTCTAACGGTTTATTTAATATTTAAGTTTCCGCTGGCAAAAGTTAGCAAAAAACCGACCTTCTAAAATCTAAAAAAATGACAAAAAAAAAAATCAAAAAAATTTGTTGCCACAATTTGAAGCTTCTCTGAACTAGATCGACTGCGCAAACCGCGATTTTGTATATAGCTCGCACGATTTTTTTGTTATACAAATTTCCGCTAAAATGAGATTTAAACGGTCAAAATTTTGAAAAAAAATTTAATTTTTGAACTTTTATTCTTACCAGAAATTGTAGCTTTTGAAATGTGAATCTGTTGCTCAAAAATTAATTTCGTAGTTCTTACTGGGGATTTTTTATTTGAGTTTTAAGTTAAAAAAAATTGCCCTTCCTGTATACGCCGTTGCTCACTCCTCATGGAAGCAAGATACAAAAGAGACCATCAAAATATCTGGGATTAAAGGGCGTTTTTTTCAGTGAAAGGGAAAAGTGTAAAACAAAATGTGTATCTACGTTTGTCCAAGAATCAAGACCCCATTGGCAGTCTTATATGGCTAACTTATTAAGCCTAAAACCTATACCTACTAGGTATATTTTTTTTTAACTATAGCAAGTAGCAAATACCTTTCTACTTGCCTAGGTACCTATACCTATAAGTTAATCAAACACATAGATACATACGTATTTATATGTATAAGTACCTAAAAAATAACAAATAACATAGGCAACATACATACCTATGCATTTATTTAGGTATCTACGTAACGTTTTTATGTATGTACATATGTTCCTAAGCAAATGCATTGAACGGGCCAAGTGGTGCTGTTACGATTGCGGTCATCCTGTTTTTCTCATCATAATATACAATTTAGATATAATATATACCTATACAAAATGTGGGTACATTATGTTCACCTAAGCAAACTTAATAGACATCTTCTTTTATCTCTGATAATACCTTGTAACCTATGTCAACTAATCCAAAGTCAAATGAAACAATTTCTGCAATGAAATCAATCGCAACAAATTGCGAGCCTTTAAGTCAAGAATTCCGTTAAACGCATTCATTGTGTTAATTGACACACGTTACATATTACAGTTCCATTCCTTTCAACTATGCTAACAATTTGCAGGTGCGACAGTTTTCTTCTGTTTTTTGCAATCGCCTCCAAAGCACCCCTTCCTTACATCTTAAAAAAAAAATATTTACAATGAGGAAGGTGAAACAACTTTAATTAAATTGTGGATCAATTTGCCCTTACCACCTTCCACCACCCTCCACCATTCCAGTGAATTTGTAATTAAATTCATTTTCTTTGGAATGCATTATTTCCTGCTTAAAAACTTCCTTGCCGAAATCATCGCCCCCTTAGGTAGGTGAATGAATTTTGTTTTACCTATATAATATTCGTTGTAAAGTATCAACGGAATGCGATACAAGAATTCGCTTAGCAATTAAAAACTTAAAATGTTCCGACTGGGTCGAAACTACTTGCACTAAATGATATATACGTAGTTTTATATTAGGGTGGTCCTTAAAAGGGTCATTATTTTATTTTGATTGGCACACTCTATGGCTTCCCATTTAACCCGGCCCAAGGCAGAGAGTTTTACGCATACACAGGTATGTTTATTATTTAAAATAAATCCTTAGATTATAATACGTAATAATAAGGGTGTCTATCGTGTCTCTTTAAATGAAAATATCTTTCTTTTTCTTTAGGGATCTATTTTTGTTCTCTTTTTTTTTTAATGAAATTCATCTTTGATTTATTCTAATATGTAATTTGTATTTTAATATCAATTAATAGACTTAAAATTTTTTGTACGAAATTTTATAATAAAATAGGTATGTTGTCAAAGAAAAAGTACAAAAGAAAAATATCAAGATGACATTGAGGCCTATTTTGTATGTTACTTTTTAGTTGTTGAGTATTAAAATCGCAACGCAGGATGCGAAAAACTGTCTTTTAAGTTGTATTTTGTTCAGCAATACACCTATCAACGTTTGTATTATTCTTGAAAATTAGGACACTTGTGATTGAGCTGGGTGGCTGAATGTGCATATTTCTTTTTAATGTTTTGTAAGACTTCAATTTTTGTACAACTCATTCATAACAATGAACATGAAGAAATTTCAATATAAAAATTACTTCTCTTTAAAGTGGAGTGAATGAATATAATTCAATCAAAAAGTACAAGCGACCTTAACTCCAGATGTACCTACTTCTTAATTGAACTTATTCATATTATGTATCAAAAACATTTAATTTTTTTTTTAGTTTTGTTATTTTCTCTTTTTTTTTCCTAAATGATCTCTTTTTATAAATGATCTCTCTTTATTAAGGTACGCAGATGGACACCTTAGTAATAATTGATGATTAAATTTAAAATCTGACACAAAAGTAGTCTACCTAAACAAGTGAAGTTTGTGGGTACCTATGTACATTGGCGCAAAATTTTAACCCTTTCGGTACGGATGTGGTACAAGACAAAGAACATTTATATGGGTTGTACCACATTCGTACCGAAAGGGTTAAACAACCTATTGTTAAAAATTTCCTAAGTATTTAGCAATTTACCATCTATTCCAAAATTTTAAACCTGTTGCTAACTAGATCAATGCATTTGTAAGGTTTGAATTTTATGAACACAATTGTTGTTTTTATGCGTTGTAAATTAATTATATGTTGATGGAAACCCATCATGAGCTTAAAATAAGTATACGATATTTATATTTTTATCATTTTACCTTCGTTATTTACAAAAAGAAAAACAGAAAAATAGAAAAAAAAGTTGGGTACCAACAGGACTCGAACCTGGAACATTCGGGTTTTCTCATATGGATTTAGTACGATTCAAAAAAATAAAATATCCAGTTGGTGATTTTAACTTTAGTAAAATGTTAGGGGATAGTACGATGCTTAACTCGTTTAAAATAAGCAGAACATAATTTTTAACCCAATATCATGCTAAAACTGATTTAACATCGTACTAAATCGTCTAAAATTTTGCGCCATTATGTTTACCAGTTTACATATAAAGTATTTATAAAAGGGCGTACTTAATACAATTTTGAACTGCTTTTCTATTAAAAGGTCGGAAAACGATTGTCTAAAAATGCTTGTTTATTATTTAACTTGTAACCTTTATATGTCCAAGTCTGCTAAAATTTTGAGTTTTTGGATTTGGGTGCCGGCTTACAATTTATTTGAAAAATTTTACAGGATTAACAGGAATAACACTTATGAGCACCATTCTAATATACACATGGCTACTTTTAAATACCTACAAGCTAATGTAAATAATAAAATGCAAAGAAGATTGAAGATTGCTTTTGAGGGCGATAATGGCGAATGCACTAATCTTCTTTTTGAAAAGTCCAGTGCGCTGAACAATTGCATTTGGCTCAATTGGATTTTTTAATTCTTTTTTTTTTAATTCACTGCCGTTGTTTTATTGCGATAATATGCTCAAGTGACACATTATTTTTTGTAATGCAATTTACGTTAAAAGGCAGATTAGCAACGTTTGTGTGGCTCAAGGCGGTCATAGGGCTTCACCTCAACTGTTTAACTGCCTCGGCTGCCGTCTTGAACTTTGAACACTCATCATGTTGACGACCAGAAACGCACTCCCTGAGAAACCACCCCGCACCACGTGGTGCGAGTCGACGTTTGCAGCAGTTGTCGGCATAAGTTTGTGTACGGCTTCTTTTTCAGTTACAATTACAACAATAGCTTTCATATGCAAGGAGTAAATGTAAGAACTGAAAGTGAAGTAAGGGGTCTGCGGGGTTTGTCGGACAAACCTTTTTATTCTGGTGTGCTTTGTGCTATTCGAAATTTTTGTTCAAAGTGTAGTGGTTTTTAGGGCTGGCCACGAGACGAGTCTCTGCGAGACTTTTGTAAGTCTCGTCTCGGTCTCGTTAAAATCGAAAATTTTCAGTCTCGTCTCGGTCTCGTGTCGGTTTCGTATAATTAAGTCGGTCTCCTCTCTAAAAAATACGATTTCCGGACAAACTGATGATTATTGGAACGAATTTTTTTCGATTATAGTTTGAATATATGCAGAAGAAAATAAATATTTAACTGAAATTGGATTTTTTAATTTATTAGACTCTTTGTTATTTCCGGTCCAAATATACAGTCTCGTCTCGGTCTCGTCTCGGTTGCTTTAAAGGCACTCTCGTCTCGTATAGTCTCTGTGTCGTCATGCGAGACCGAGATCGAGACCGAGACTTTTCTCGTCTCGTGGCCAGCCCTAGTGGTTTTAATCAAACTTTGGTACATAATTCGCCCGACGTTTCGACAAGGTTCGACTTGTCGAAACGTAAGTCCGAAAAGAAAATAATCTTATACAATGCATAACGATCGCGTATTTAAATGTTTTAAATCCAAAAAACACATAATATCGCCCCCAATAAATTTTATAGCTGAATTTATCAATTAATTAACTAGCCAAATCATAAAAGGAAACCACATGCAATGATTTATTAAGTGAAGATTCATGCAAGGATTCCTCAGTTCATAGATTTGAACCCACTTTCTGCTTTGTGTTTAGAAAACAACCCTTTCTTTCGTTGAATTAAAAATTGCTATTTTAGGCCGTGTGTCAATTGCGTTTAAAGTGCTTTAAACTTGGTATCTTCGCTAAATTTGGACATTACTGAGGTGAATGCAGTCGTCGAAATTTAACCAGCTCAGAAACTCGTTTTAATTTTAACTAGTGGATACATTTTGACGTTTGTATTTATCTTCTTGCACATTACTGACACCATGGACCAGGCGCGAACGCAGGAAAAAATGTCGGGGGGGGGGGGTTTAAACTGAAAACTCAAAAATTATGAGTGAAATTGTATGGCGAGGAAGTTAAATTCAAACATTTCGGGGGGGGGGGTGTTTGAACACCCCAAATTCCCCCTGCGTTCGCGCCTGCCATGGACCTATTATACCTGGACTGCTAGGAGCGCACATCACGATGGTTACGTTGAAAAATAAAAATCGATACACTAGCGGAAATTTGAAAACGACTTAGGGCCAGTTTGTTCACAGTGAGTTAAATTTAGTATGTGACTTTCACACGCTCTGATTAACTAACGCTTATCAACCAAAATTGGCTTATTAGCGGTATTCATGATTAGGAACTCATACTTTGGATTTTTTGAAAACAATTTGATCAACAATAAACACATTCGACGATTTCCCATTTTCAATAATCATGGATTCAGGCTCTTCCAAACTAACGCGAAACATTCGGTGCGGCGGAGCAACATTCGCCGTTGGCTTGGGCACTCTCATTTATCTCCGTGTAAATAAATTTTGACTAGCGAATGTTTCACCTTAAAGGCTCTCCCAATCCAATATGAAACATACGGCGCGTCACAATAGGCACTTTGTCGCTTTTAATCGTTAAAACCATCTTCAGTGCAACTTTTGTACGGGAATGTATGAGGTCATTTCGTAAAACAAAAACGATCGAACGATATCGTTTCGACAATATCTATCTCTATCATATCTGTGGAGAAAGATAAAGACAGAAATAGTCAAAACGATATCGTTCGATCGTACCATTTTACGAAATTACCCCCATACTAGGTCTATGACTGCCACTGTCAAAATGCAATTTCAGCGTTCAAGACCGAATCGAAAGCGATTTGGATAGATTTGTGTTGTTATTCCTTCTGAAAAAAGCTATTGCAACAATAAATCAAGGTATCTGAACATTTTTAGATGTGTTATCACTGTCTCGGAGAGGTTCCTTAACGCAAGGAACGTCAATGGGAAATGTATGTTTTAAAAAATCCCATTTAATGCAATTGACACAGCAAAACCCTTCAATTGACACACGGCCTTAATAGAGAATATTATTAGATGAAAGAACTGTTGAAAAGTAATGTACAAGTTCATCAGCTCATCATCTATAGCCACTCATATGCTATAGATAGATATTGTGGCGAGTGTAAAGTGGCGAGAAAAAACTAAACGACTGAAATTAATGGTGAATTGTAATAGACTTTTTAATGGCTAAAAATCGATGTGATTTCTTGATGTGGGGTGGGTTGTGTGTGTTTTGATAAAAGTTGAATTTGTATGTGTGCTACGTGTTCACATTGGGGCATATTCATAGTCGCAGATAGACCCAGGTTTAACTAAACTACAGTTTAAGACAATTTTGGCTTAATGAATACAGACCGATTTTAATTACAAATGTTTGGTTTTATATTTTTATAAGATAATCAACTTGGTATACTACACAAATAGCTTCAAATATTTTGAAATGATAACCTTAAAAAGATAGAATCAACGTCCGAAAATTCAACCAAAGCTATGTTTAACTTAGACCCAGGTCTAAAATGACTATGAATATGCCCCATTGTCTATTGACAGTAAATATAATAACAGGACTTGTGCATTTCCATCACAATGAGGCAATATCAGATTGTCTCAAAGTATTTCAGGTGTAGTAATAAATAGTTCAAAGTGAAGTGTGATTAAAATTTATATTTTCCATTTGAAATGAAAATTACTGAATTAGCCAATTTTTTTTTTCTTCACATTTTTCTAATTAAATTAACTAATTTGCTGAATAAACAACTGCCACTTTCTTGCGATTTCATAATTGTATTTTCATTACATTTTTCATCGAAAATATTGAACTGATAAATAAGCCACATACATTTATGTAGTGAATTCAAAGATTATGCAACCACAATATTTTTTAACATCTGGGTCGGTGAATAAACAACTTCCAACTGAGTCGTGATTACGTTGGTGAATTTTCAGCATGAGCCTCCCGCCAAGGACACGCCGAAGTTAATTTCATCAAAGGAATCAGCTGAAAAGTGGACGGTGATTAAGCTGCCATTCCTCAAGGAAAAAGCTGATTTTCCCTCAATGAATTTTTCCCGCTGGGAGATACATACGTACGTAATTTTGTTGCCAGATTGAATTAAATCTGTTTTCTTAAATCTTGATTTTAATTGAATCTGACATTTTGGTGATAAAGAACTCAAAGATATAATAAAAGCCTTTCTACACTATCCATGAATTCCTTGCGACTGGCAAATTTGTGTGTACAAAATTATTTTGATATTTTGATTACACACTTGTATCGGAGAAATCAGTTTCACCATTACCTTAAATCGTCTAATGTGAAAGAATGTGGGAATTTTAAGAATACTACAAAATTTCATGTATTAACACATGTCAAATTGTTGCTTCACTATGTAGATATGTATAAAACATTATTTTGATCTCACTACTTTGACTTATGACCTTATATTACTAGATACTCAAAGGTATAGTGTGCTAGTGTGCAATACCTTTAAGTCTTAGAATCTATCTATATCTATATATATATAGGTATACAGGGTGTCCCGTAAAGGATGGTCAAAACTGAATATGGTGATAGGCCAGGTCATGACCTTTCAGAATTTTGTAACTTGTTCATACCGAATCATAACGGTTTTCGAGTAACGGCCATTTTTCGAAATTTAAAAAAAAACTTTACTTTGAACCAGTTTTTTGCTCACCTTGTCCATAATTGACTTTCGTTTCTTACATTTTTTACACTTAAGCTTTGGCTAATAGTTTGACTTATTTTGCTGCATAAAAAAATATTCGTTTTACATCACCATTTGCCTACAAACTAAAAGATGAACTTGAAGTTGGACCCAACTTAATTTATGACCTCAATCTTCTTAAAAATAAAATTCGTATGACACAATACAGGTTTTATCTTCCAAAAATATCCCATTTTTCTGTAGTTTTTTAAAAAGGTTTAAAAAGGATAAAATTAAAATATCTTTTCAAATATAACTCCGACAAAGCTGAATTTTGGTGGAGAGCTTCATTTTGATGTCATACGCATTTTCAATTAAAAACCTTAAATTTGGGCAAGATGATTTCGTAGTGTGAAAGGGGAAAAGTCCAGTATTTTTAAAGAGTTTATTGAGTTTGGCAATCTGTTCTCCTGCCCGTTTCTGCACTAGATTTTGCCAAGACGAAGCGATTGCCGTAATTTTTATGGAAATGCGGCGAAAATTACAGTGCTGACTGAAGGCCAAGGTTTTTTTTAGTTAATTTTTTGGTTTTTTTTTAATCTTTTGGCCATAACTTTTTTTTTAAGGCAAATAAAAAAAAAACTTAAAAAATATCGGCACTAGATTTTGCCGAGACGAAGCGATTGCCGTAATTTTTATGAAAATGCGGCGAAAATTACAGTGGTGACAGAAGGCCAAAGTTTTTTTTAGTCAATTTTTTGGTGGTTTTTGAATCTTTTGGCCATAACTTTTTTTTAAGAGAAAAAAAACAATACTAAAAAAATATCGGCACTAGGTCTTGCCGAGACGAAGCGATTGCCGTTTAGTTTTTTTTTAATCGAACAAGTTTTACGACTTTGGTGGCAGTGGCGATTCCTGGTCCTTAGTATTGGTTGAGCTAGGTGGTCTGGGCAGGTTAAAATAAAAAAAATCATACTTTTTTTTTAATTTGATTGATAACGACAATTAATAAAAAAACGTTAATAAATAAAAAATAAAAGTTTAAAAATTTATCGATACATAAATTCGCGTCGTTTGACGGAAAAAAAAAATTTTCGCCGACTTTGTTGTGGTCAAAGTAGGACACTTAAGTTGGCACTGATTTTTGTACACGTACTTTGAACCCTTATACATAAAATATAATGTTTATGCTTTAGGTCTATATTTGTAGCTAAGTATCTAAATCAGACGACGTTTCAAATGTGGTTACGTTTTTCTTCAGGTCTCAAAAACATAGTTATTAATATTTTATAGCTCTAATTTTTAAAAATTATAAAATATGTACTTACAAATTTTTTTCTTATAAAAATAATATCAAGGTTTAATCCTCTTTTGGTTGTATTTTGGTTTTTGAACGCAACTATTATTCTTTTTAATATTAAGAAATGTCTTGAAAAAGACGTTTTTTTTAAATCAAAAGTTCGAATAATAATAAATATTTCAATCTATATTTATTATACAGTACTGTCTGGGTCGCGTGAACTAATTATTGCACAGGCTGTCCATGCTAACCAGGTTGTTCACGCTATCCAATATTTTACCTATCAAGAAAAACAAACTTCGACAACAGTTTCCGAACTTTAATTAAAGTTTTATTTTACTTTGATTTTCATTTAAAATAATCTTTAATACATTTTTGTTTTTTTTTTATTTGCCAGCACCTTCTGCACAGCCTTTTCACGAAGTTTTTTTAACATTATGATATCTGAATAGTCAGACGTATTTTCTTCAGCCCAATCTATCCCCTTATCAAATATCTGGATTGCTTCTGACGCAGTTATTTTGGTTTGATTCAGAGTTTCGTCAGTTTCATCTTCATCAGATGATATTAGCTCGGTTTCATCTTCGTTTGGCTCTAATCTATCATCAATTGCGTTCCATGTGTTGATATCCGTAACAGTCGATGTTGCCTTAATTACATAAATCAATTGATATCTATGATTTAATTTCTTAGTCATATGAGACAAACCTCTGGGATAATAATTTGTAGCAAGTTTTGCAATTCATTGATTTCTTCCAACTGCTGCTGCCTTAACTTGTCTCTTATTAAATTAAGAGGGGTATCTTCCTCTCCATCTGAGCTTTGTAGTTCGATGTCATGTGTACAAATCTGTGGTAAAATATTGCGCCAACATTTTTCTATAACATCTGGTTTTAACTGACTCCAAGCTATTGCGAATAAAGAAACTGCGTCTTTTATAGTTAATGACTTTAAGAAATTCAAAACATCTTTTTTTCCAACAGCTAATCGTAAGAGACTTTTTCTGTAATACAGCTTTGTAATACGAATTGCATTTTGATCCATTGGCTGAATCAATGGTGTCACGTTTGGTGGCATGTACATAATGAATATAGAGCCATCATCTGTTTTCAATAAGGCCTCCGAAGGATGACATGGTGCGTTGTCGAGTAGTAAAACAGCCTTTATTGGCAAGCCTTCTTTTCGTAAGAAATCTTGCACCTGGTAAAAAATGTATGAGCCTATATACACCAATAACTTTTCATCATGCGTCTTACCTGTGGGACAAATAAATTATGAAACCAATCTTTGAAAATATCGGAAGTCATCCATGCGTTCTTGGAACTACGGTAATCAACAGGAATGTTAAAATTTTTGAAGCAACGAGGTTTTTTGGATTTTCCAATGATCAACGGCCTAATTTTGTGAAGACCAATAGCGTTAGTGCATGCTAAGAATGTAATTCTAGCTTTTTCAACTTTTCTACCGGGTGCAGTTTTTTCTCCTTTGGTCACATACGTTTTTTCAGGCAACAACTTCCAAAACAAACCCGACTCATCAGCGTTATAAATTTGGTTCTGAGATAGCTGGAGCTCATGGATAGTCTTTGCGAGATTATTTTTGAATGGTGCAACTGCGCTGTGATCGGATGGAAGTTTCTCTCCACAGATTTTTAGAAGCCGAACACCAAAACGAGATTTGAATCCATCTAGCCAACCAGAACTAGCATTGAAGCCTCCTTTCTCTTTTAATTTTTGATGCAACAGTTTTGCTTTTTCTTTGAGCATCTCACCACCAACTGGTAGATTCTTTCGACGCTGCTTTAAAAACCATTTATACAGCACCCGTTCCATGCGAGGATACTCACCCTGTTTTAATGTTTTTCTTTTCAGCGAACTGATTTGACTAGTGGCGACCACTTTAAAGAGTTTCTCCTTATTTTTTCTTATGGCCGAAATTGTTGATTTAGCCACATTGTATTCCCGGGATAAAATTGATGGGGCTACACCCCTTTCTAGCTTCTCGATAACATCACCTTTTTCTTTTAACGATAAAAACTTTGGTTTTTTTGTTAACATATTTGCACAGACGAAAAATAAAATTGAAATGTCGAAAAACAAATTGCACTGAAAAGAAGCATACAAACAGGAGCGAGTTTCACGTATTCAAACGTAAATCGTTTTTTTTTTTATTGGAATCAGTACAAATATTATGAACAAAAACGGAGTATGCCGTGCAAAAATGTTTTTGAACGTGTGTATAAAACTACGATGTCTAAAATAAAGGGAAATCCACGAAATGGGAGCATAAATTTGTTGTTCATGCTATCGAGGTTTTTGTTGTTCACACTATAGAGTGCTCAGTATAAAACAATTGGTGTTTATGCGAGCCAGGTGTTCACGCAGCCCAGTGTTCACGCTACCCAGACAGCACTGTATTTTGAATAATATTTAAAATAATTCTAACCTACAAAACAAGTTAAATATAAATTCTAAGTTTTAGTTTATTGCCTTTCAATGAGTTGACCATATATGCTGCTAAGTCACGAAGAATTATTATCATAAAATATAGTTATAATATTTATATCTTTTTTTAAGCAACTTTGGAACTGAATTTAAAAGTTCCAAAAACTGTTCACTTGGCTTAAAAAAAGATGTAAACATCTATTATAACTATATTTCATGATTTTATGGTTCTAAGTACGTGTACAAAAATCAGTGCCAACTTAAGTGTCCTACTTTGACCACCGCAATGTTTGCATCATAATTGTGTTGCACTTAGTTAGCATCATATTTCTTGCCAAAACTATTTCACCGATTTGGATCGAATTTCGTCTTGTGATACTCTAGAGTCTAGAATATTTGATTCCAAATTTTTAGAAGAATTGGACAATTTTTGACATATTTTTTGAGTGCTTCAAATTTACTTAGTTTTTTCAGATTTTTTTTTAAATTCATGGTTAGATAGCAACACAAATATAACATGCATTTAAAATTGATGTTGTTTTGTAGAAAAATTTATAAAAAACAAGTTTATAGTGGACGGTTTTTTCATAAGTTGCATATTTCCAAAGTTATAAAGGAAATTGTCGGAAAAAAGGGTTGATTTTAGCGTTTTTTTCACTGTTGCTGCAAACTTGGCTATATACCTACTACTCTAACATGCCCCAACAACATATCAAAAATGCACAACTACATCGCGCTTTGCGAATTTAGCACTTTTTTTTGTGTAATTATTCACTGTGCTAAAAGAACTCAATCTCAATGTTTACTCATATCAATCAAAGATCACTAATAACAAAACAATGCATTCATCCTTCCTACCGCATTTTCCCAGAAACATATACGAAAGCAAAAAAGAGAATGACAAAAAAAAACGTACCCAAAATGTACCTGAAGCTGCTTGCATACCTAATGTATCGTGCTTTATCGCATCATACCTACGCTTATGCTTTCATTTATTTAGCTGGGCTTTGCTTTTAGGACATTGTGTAGTAAAACGCTCTTGTATTCTAGATTTTATTGTATTTGTGCTTGTATTTGTAATTTGTATAGATATTATTAAAAATTGTATGAAATTGTGCAGCGCAGATGTTGCAAGCTAAAATGTTTCAAGGGAGACTTGTTCTATGAGAGTTTTATGTTGTGTGTCTGCAGGAAAATATAATTGAGAACAATATGGGGGTAGGTAAGGTAGGTATCTATTTTTTTTTTAATTATTTCAATGCTCTTTGTAGAGAATTTGGTTTTGGTATCGCATATTGTAACGCTGAGGCAGATAGGAAGATGGGAGTTTTGTGTTGTGTGAAGGAAAATATGATTTGAAAATAGGTAGGTAGGTAGGTAGGAGGGTAGGTGGGTAGGTTTTTTGTATTTATAGTATTGATTATTGTATGAAATCATTACCATTATTTCAACATTGCCATTTGTTACTTTTTGAAAACAAAAAGTACATCATACAATTTATTCATTTAAATTCTTGGTTTAGCGGCGATAAACCTGCTAACTGAGAGGAATCGCCACTGTTTGGTGGGTGTTCAAGCTTCAGCGGACGCATTGTCTGCAAAGTTCAGGATCATAACTAATTGAATTATTAGACTTTCCATATTCAGGTGACATGGCATCCACCCAATTCTTTATAATTATTATTATCATTTAAATGGAACACTTCTGTTTGATTAAAGTTAGTGGGACTTGTAGTGCAAATTGAAAACTTAATTTTCATTGTGGGGCTTTCAGTTCTTCTTTTTTGATTTTTGTTCTAGGTAATAAATTAATTTCGTTTTTGAATTTAAGTGTTTGTTTACTTTAATCCATTTAAAGGAGCCGAGTACTATTTGCGCTTTCTCAGTATTATTTTGTGTCAGCGTTCAGTACAATTAAAAAAAGCGGATTTCCATTACTGGTTTAACCCAAGAGCAAATAGGTTTGACCCAAACACAAAGAAGTTGGAGTAGTTTGGCCGTTAGGGAAATTAGTGCCAAAGTATAGGTATGGACAATAGAACAACTTTTACTATGGCGTTTCAGACGTCAAAGCCATGCTTATAGCTATAACGATTGTTAAGAAATTTGTTAAACCACTTATAGAATAATAAAAAGTACTAACTAATAAAAATATTGCGTTTCAATTACTAATTCAAGTACAAAGATGTAAATGCATTTTTGACGTTGTTGGCGTTTTCAAAAACGAGGTAATGAAAAAAAAACGAGGTAATGAAAAAAAAAATACTAACGCTAGCTTTAGTCCAAACATTAATGGAAACGGCTGGGCTGCGGGCTACGCTGGTCGGCCACACTATTTAAAGTTAAAATGCACTTTTCTGTTTGCAGATTGGTTTAAGTATTACATAAGGGATTTTGATTGATGGATGGGACATCAAATGAAAGCTGGGACTGTCTTTTACGAACCCAGTGGTCGGACTGGATTTTGAACACCATTTTGGTCTTTTTTTTTAGCTTGGCGTTTTCGTTCAAATGCGCTCAATAAAATAACCGCGGGCCAAATTGACCTGAATTGTACAATGTCGTAAGACATTTTCAAGTCAGGATAACATGTTAAGTAGTTTTCGAAAACTCTGCGTTAAAACTGCTGACACTTATTAAATTAACGGTCAAACATTTTTTAGTAGTTTAATTAATTTGTTATTAGATTAAATTTATTTGATCTAAGGTTAAATTGATTTGCGTTTAGGTTAAACCTATTTGCGTTTGGGTTAAACCTATTTGCGTTTAGGTTATACCAATTTGGTAAAAGTTTAATTGAATAGGCGAATGCTATATTAATATGTCAGCAATGTATGATGTAATTTCGTTAATCTCATCAAATGAAATTTGTAAGTGCATATTCAAATTTCAATTTCACTAACTCAAAATCAAAACATGTAACCCACCGATACGTGATCGGTGGGTTACATGCTTTTAAAAACTCTAATGTTTGTATTATTTTCTTTATTCGAATGTATTTTAGGCCCTTATTTGTTGCTGTCTATTTGCTCCATATGTATGAATTTATGTATTTTAAAAAAATGAATATGTACATACCGTGAGTGGGACTATGGAATGGCATTGGTTGTGGGGCCCAGGGCCACCCTGGTGGACACAACGCCGCATAACGTCCGGCTAAAGCTCCCCATTGTGAAATAATCCCCAATCTGTAATTAAAATGTTTGTATAGGTTATTATACGTTGAACATAGGTATAAGTATACAAATATCTTAAGGGTAAATAAAATTAACAAAGAATAAACCCCCAGGATAAATAATTTAAAACAGCCTCCACAAATGTTTATTTTAGTTTTGAAATCAAACACAAAACGAAAACCACACAATCCTCTAAGATAACGGAAACATAATAATGGAGGTAAATCAAATCACAACAAAAACATAAATGTTAAAAAAGTAGCCGAGTTCTTCTATACACAAAAACTTTGCGTAACAAGTCAGCCGTAAAAAGTAATGAGATCTTAAGGTACGCCAAGTTCTAAGTTTATCAATGTTAAATATCAAATATTTTAAGAAGAGTAATAAGGAAGAACCTCAAAATTGTCAGAGAAATCTGTTATTTAATGATTACTGACTTAAATTGAGTTCGTTTACTTGGCAAGTTTTCTTTTTTAACTAATTACTCAGTTTTGAAATGAAAACCTGCCACCTAAACGAACTCAATTTAAGTAATCATTAAATAACAGATTTCTCTGATAATTTAGAGGTTCTTCCTTATTACTCTTCTTAAAATATTTGATATTTAACATTGATAAACTTAGAACTTGGCGTACTTTAAGATCTCATTACTTTTTACGACTGACTTGTTACGCAAAGTTTTTGTGTATAGACGAACTTGGCTACTTTTTTTACATTTATGTTTTTGTTGTGATTTCACTACTTTTTTGCAAAGGTTCTTTTTAAGGAAAGGAATCAGAGCCTTATAAGCAAAGTACTACAAGTTCTATCCATCTACCAATTTTTATAAGATAGAAGTGCTCCTTTGAAGTGATAATAGTATATAAGAAAAGGGTGGATGAAACGCCCCTGCATGCAAAATTTTTTGATTTTAACTTTTTCTTTGTATATAAAATGAAAACTAGCCCATTTACCAAATTTCATAATCCTGCAGCATTCGGAAGTGCTCTCAATATATTTAATATTAATTTTGTAAAAATAAGTGATTGACACTGAATGTAAAATCTCAAATTTTTAATTTCCCCTTTGCTTGCACGTCAAGTCCTATCGCTCTACCATATTTCATCATTCTAGGACAATCAGGAGTTCTCTACATAGTTGTTATCAATTCTGAGAAAATGGGTGGGTACCACGCCCCTGAATGGATAATTTAAAATTTTCCAATATTTGCTTTGTATTGACCAAATTTTCTACCAGTTTACCAAATTATTCTGCCACAATCCGAAGTGATCCATATAATTCATAACAATTCTGAGAAAATGGGCGGATGCCACGCCCCCTGAATGCAAAATATTAGATTTTAAAATTTTAAGTTCTACCGCTCTACCAAATTTCATCATTCTACGACTACCAGAAATTCTCTATATAATTGATATCAATTCTGCAAAAATGGGCGGATGCCATGCCCTCTGAATGTAAAATCTCAAATTTTAAAATTTTGCATTTGCTTGCACATCTAGTCCTACCGTTCCACCAAATTTCATCATTCTACGACAATCAGAAGTGCTCTTTAAAACTAATATCAATTCTATTCAAACGGGCGGGTGCCACGCCTCTGAACGTAGAATATCAAGTTTTTAAATTTTGCCTGCACTTAAAGTCCTACCGCTGTACCAAATTTCATCATTCTAAGACAAAAAGATGTGCTCCTTATAATTGGTATCAATTTTATGTAAATGGGTGGTTGCCACGCCCCTGAATGTAAAATCTCAAATTTTAAAATTTTGTCCTTTGTCTGCACTTAAATCCCTGCCGCTGCACCAAATTTCATCATTCCACGACAGTCAGAAGTGCTCCAAATAATTTATATCAATTCTATGAAAATGGGCGGATACCACGCCCCCTGAATGAAAAATTTCAAATTTCAAAATTTTTTCTTTGCCTCCACTTTAAGCACTACCGCTGTACCGAATTTTATCAATCTACGACAATCAGAAGTGCTCTAAGTAATTTATATCAATTTTATGAAAATGGGCGGTTACCACGCCCCCTGAATGGAAAATCTTAAATTTTTCGATTCTAGGATGTCGGGAAGTGCTCCATAATTTTGATGATATGTCAGTGAGTCAGTTACGGATTTTGCAATTTTTGCAGTCTTATATCTAGGGAACCACTGATGCTAAAGAATTGAAATTTGGTGAGTTGACTAAACCTGGTGACCTTAGCAAATGCTGTGAATTTGAAGTTTCTGACTTTATTGGCACTGTGTTGCAATATTTCCCAAATTTAACAGAAGGTATTTATGATGATTAGGAAGACGAATTATAATACTTAAAAACCGCGACTTAGGATTATACGAATCCCATTAATTATTCAATAATATAATAAACGAATTAGTTTAATTATTCTGTACAACCGGCACACGCGAAAGTTAAAATCGAAATGAGAAATGTCAATCAAATTGTCGAAAGACGATTAAAGGGGAATAGGGAGAAAGAAATATTGCAACACACTGCAACTACGATGCAGCCAACCGGCTAGTCAGCTGGGGTGGGTTCGTCGAATTAGATATGTACAAAAAAAGTAAACAACCCGAATCGAATAAAAAAAGAACTGTGTGTTAAAAAAAAAAGAATAGTACGTATGTGGGTATGTATGTATAATAGGGAAGAATTATTAAATTATGTTGTAAGTACAGTGACGTACTTACGTGGTAGGGTGGGCGCCAGGAAACTTTTTATAGGGTCGTTTGCCTTGACCGGGTGCTGAAAATTTCGTCTTCAATTTATGAAGGAAACACAAAGTTTTATTCCCAATGGGAAGCTACAAATATTTTTATTGATAAATAATGTCTTGGAAACCTTGGCTTTCGCCTGGATTAAAACTCAGAATCTTTTCGTTATGAAGTTAATTATAAAATGTTATATATTTGAAATGTCGAAGGACAATTTCAAAGAAACAAAAAAAAATAAAAGAAAGGAAAATTTCAAAAGGGTAGACCGCAAGAATAGACTGCTAATACTCGGTCCCGAAATAAAAGACAAAGAAAACTACGTTAAGTTATGGGGTCACGAGTCTCACAATTTAGGGATATAATAAAATGAATAAAACAAAAGTCAAACGAATCTCTTGAAACACTTTTTTTTCAAAACGAATAATAAACTAAACTCTACTTATCTCTTCTTTTGTAACTCCTTTTTCCTTCCTGCTCCTTTCCTCTATAAATAAACTTCGCCCGTTCTGGCGATTTTAAACTCCTTTCTTCAACGCTAGTTCCTTATCCTTTACCAAACTCTTTTGAAACACTTTCAAAAACAAATCCACACTTTATAAAATTCTACTTTAAAATTTATCTCAGATTCAAACAAAAATAATTATTTTCCACTTTTCAATATTTTCTTTCTCAATTCCAAAACCAAATTAAACCTCACGGCTATGACAGTCAACCAAGAAGTGGTTGATCTTGCTTAAGCCTTGTCCTCTATTGGCCGCCCTCTTTCACTCACACATTCACACTCTCATGCAATAGCTATCGTGGAACTCGGTTGCGGTATCACTCCGAAGTTGAGTTCCATCGAAACTCTCTTTTACCCACACATTCACTGAATTCCCCAAGTTGTTGGCGTTGCGTTGTCGCAAAACTTGACGAATCCAAGGACGTACTCTAGACAATAACTTTTGAGAAAAATAAAGAAACGATAAAAAGTTGAAAATACAATTCTGGGCATTCTCTAAGCTACTCTACATTATTAATTCTAACTTTTTGAAAATGTTTTGAAAAAGGAACATACAATTTCTGAACTACTTTATAACCATTTTTGAGGAATCGAAGCAGGAAGGCAAATACTGAAATTAAACTACCTAACGCGCAATCTACTATTCGGTGGACCTTTGTGCAGATTTGGGGATAAGCGTTTAGCGTTCCATTCTTATATGTCGGTCAAAGTTATTTACGTTAATTTTAATTTATGTGAATTAGGATGGGCCTTGTTTAAAAATGTGAAAAGTTAAATTAAATATTTATGTTGTTTCTAATATCCATTTGAAGTAGATTGGGGTTCGTTGCTCTCAGTAAAGATGGCGTGCGAGTCTCCAGCCCATCCGCTGGCTCAATACGAACAAATAGGTGGCGTGTGAGTCTCCAGCCCATCCGCTGGCTCAACACGAAATAATCCATCAGAAAGAATTGGGTACCTAAATTGTCGTTCTCTCTGAGCCACTCTCAAAAGCTTCATGAGGACAACGGACTAAAAGTATGGGTCGAAAAATGGGAAGGGTTGGGATGGAGGGGAAAACAGATATCGAGAGTTTGACTATGACCAAACAACATAGTCAGCCGAAGGTTTTAAGAACTTATAAGGAATGGTTTTTGTTGCGGGAAATCTTACCGTAACAAATTCCACCCTTACCTACCGAGGAGTTGAAGCTGGCTTTCAGAAATGAAAGCGAAGTAAAAAGGGATAATTAAAAGGTTTTAGCCACACAATAACGGAAAATATACACCATTAAGCAACACAACTAAAAAGTTCTCGATCGCTCCAGGCGAGAGTAAGCACATCACAGAGTTTGAAAACTCTCAGTACCTCTTAGTGTAGTTCATCCGCTACACGACTAATTTTCGGATCCTTCGGGTTCGTCGCAGTAAGGCTTTAAATCCTTAACGTTCCAGGTACCTCGATTCGTACCTTTTTCGTCTACTAGGACATAAGTCCACCGCAATACTCGCTTCTTAATTAGAAACGGGCCTAGAAAATTTAGGCGCTAATTTTGCTGTATAATAGTTCGCTGCTTCAGATAGGGTGAAGTTACGTCACCAAACCAATTCGTTCGGAAGATACTGAACGTCTCTCCGACGAAGGTTATTTGTTTTCGCTGCCTTCTTGGTTGCCGACTCTTACTTTTTCCCTATCTCCTCCCTTAGTTTCCTAAACTGTTCCCTAGTATCGTCCGTATTATCGCCCCTATCATGCGGAATGGTGGTTAAGGATTCGCCTCCAAAAGTCACCATACCTCGACCAAAATTTGCATAATACGGCGACACACCTAAAACTTCATGCTGGGCCGTGCGTATACTGCACGCTACTTTCGCCAACTGCGAATCCCAAGCCCTATGGTTCTCTGAAACGTAAGCCCTAAGTGTCGTTTTTAAGATCTGGTTTATCCGTTCTGCCGGATTGCCTGCGGATGATAATGTGCCGTAAACTTAATCGTCGAACCGTAACTATCACTTCAGACTTCAATTCCTTACTTTTAAATTGCGGACCGTTATCGCAAACAACAAATTTAGGGACCCCGAATAACAAAAAGACATTGTCTTCTTATTCCTTACAAACAGATTTTGCCGTAGCAGACCTCAAGGGAAACAATAAGGGAAATTTTGTGAAATAATCCACGACAGTAAAAATATAAATAAACCCTCTACTTGATTTAGGAAGTTGACCAACTAAATCCACACATAACATTTCCCAAGGATTACTAACCCCTTTTCTCTCCGTCATCAACCCAGCCGGTTTTTCATTAATAGGTTTCACGCTTTGACAAACCTTACAACTTTTGACATACCTAGTAATATCTGACCTAATTTTTGGTCAATAATATTTATCTCCTATCCTTGCAAAAGTTTTCTTTACCCCCATATGCCCTGCTAACGGATGGTCATGATTTTCTTCTAACACCTTTTTCCTATCACTACACTTCTCGAAAGCATATCTGGCACTACATGATCCTTACCTTTGCGGTGAACAATGTCGAACTCGAACTGCTGCATACGTACAGCCCATCGAGCCAGTCTAGCCGCTGGGTCCTTCAACTTGCTCAACCATATCAAAGAGTAGTGATCGGTAATAACCTTAAATCTCACTCGCAACTTCTCTATTGCCCACAGAACAGCTAAAAACTCTTTTTCTGTGGTGGAATAGTTCCTCTCACACCTATTTGATGATCTGCTCAAATAGCAAACCACCTTCTCTCCCTCCTCAAAATCCTGTTTCAAGACAGCCCCAATCCCAAAATCAGAAGCATCTGCCTGAACGACAAATGGCTTTGAAAAATCCGGATACGTCAGGATGGGTGCTGCAACTAAACACTCTTTTGCTTTTCTAAAGCTTTCCTCATACTCCCTACTCCATTCAAACTTCTTATTTTTCTTTAAAAGATCGGATAACGGTTTCACCAAACTCGCAAAATTTGGGATAAATTTCCTATACCAGGATACCGTTCCGATAAAACTTTTAAACCTGCTTTAATTAATCTCCTAAAAACTTCGTTCAAAACATCCATATATTTTTCAAAAGTATTTGTCACGATGATGATTTCATCGAGATAGACGAAAACATATGGTTGTAATTCTGGCCCTAAGACTTGATCTATAAATCTTTGACAAGTTGCCGGTGCATTATGCAAGCCGAACGGCATCCTTAAAAATTGAAATAAACCCCTACCTGAAACAGTGAAAGCAGTATACTTTCGAGAATCTTTCTCAACTGGAATCTGCCAATATGCATATTTGATATTCAGTGAGCTCAAAAACCTAGCATTATTTAATTTATCTAAGATGGTCGAAATATACGGAAGAGGGTATGCATCCCTAGCCGTAACCTCATTCAACTTCCTATAATCTACACAAAACCTATACGTGCCATCTTTCTTCTTAATCATGACAATGGGAGAAGCCCATGGATTGTCAGATTTTTCTATTACTCCGTCTTTCAACATTTCTTCTAACTCTTTATCTATGAAAGACTGAACCACAGGAGACACCGGATAATATCGTTGCTTCCGTCCTAATTTTGTGCTTCACCACCTGCGTGCACCCTAACCCTTCTGTCTCACTAAAAACTTTTTCTAAGCAGCTATCTAACTCTTTCTTCTGTGTCTCCGTTAATTCCGTTAAATGATCTGCCACGGACATCGAAGTCAACGAACATTGGTTCGAAAATGTCCATTCCTCTGCTTTTAAATCCGGGACCACTCCCGATAGAGCCCAAAAGTCTGCTCCGAAAATCAGTTTGTGGGGAAGGCGAGGAATAACTAGACATTCTATGAGAACTACTTTCTCTTTAACTCTAATTGGAAGTGAAACTAAACCTTACACTCCAATACCTGCACCATCTGCCAAAACAACATTTCCTACATTAAAAATAAGCACATTTCCTACATTGGTTTTCCCTAAATTTAGCCATAAACCCTTTAAAATTTCCCATCCGTCTTTACCTATGATTGTGTGTGAAGCACCTGAATCTAATAACCCTAACATGTTTATTCCATAAATTTCAACGCCAAGATACGGTCGTTGATCCCGACCATTTTGCTCTAGCGTGAACCCTAAATTTCATGCCGACTGGTTACCAGTAGGCAACCTAAAAGATTTTAACGGAAGTCTCGTCCTAAAGTTATTTATTTCTAATATTTGTAACCTCAGCGTAATTTCTTTTAGGTGAAAATTTTAGAATTTTCATAGGGTTGCCAACGTGCAAAATTTGTGTTCGTGAAAGTTCGTCTCCCGTTTTCCGAACTTTGTTGGCAGTTATTTCGGTTAACTCCAACTCTACCACAACCATAGCAACGCCTAACAGCGGAACACCTATTTGCATAATGGCCTTCTCCATTGCAATTGTAACACCTAACATTTTGACCTACACTATAACCTGAAAATGGGTTCGAATTTTGTCCCTGACGAACAATTTGGTTGTTCTCTATAACAACCGGAACTGTTGGATTATGTCCCAGTGTATTTACACCTAAGTACGACAAATATGGCTCTAATAAATTCCTACTTCTACTATTTGGTGGAGGAACGTACGATTCAACATTCGCTCTCACCGCATCCAAATCTCTACCTAACTCTACTAAATCAGAAATGCAATTTGGTCTAGCTAAACCAAATTGCGTCTGGTAGAAAGGTGTCAAATTCCTCTGAATGATTGGCAGCTTCCTCCGTTCTGAAATTTGTTCGGAAAGCCTGCCCTTAACCATATTAACGCCTTTCCTACAAATAACTCTACCGCGAACCTTAAAAGTTGTGCTTCAGTCACCCCACGGGACTGTCGCATTTCCTCTACTTTTTCTATAAATGCGTTCACGGAGGCACCACAGCGCTCACCCGTGAACTTTGCATCCCATTTATAAATTTGCTCACATTTTTGCTGACTAACAACAACTTTCTCTACTATAGGGCCTTCCCTTCTAGCTATATCCCTAATGCAACCAATTCCACTATCTGCCACTTCTAAACCTGTCGATGTACTGGTAGAAGTATTCACCGTCTAAAAATTTGTAGGTTCAGCTGAACGCTATTTTTCAACCTCTGAATTTGTTTGTCTATCCTGTTTCTTTTTCTCCTCATTTTCATTTTCCTCTTCATCATCATCTTCTTCCTCATCTCCCTCTAACTCGGTCATTGCCATTATCAATTTGTTTTTCAGAGCCTGCTTGCTTCTCTCCTGCTCATTATTTTCTGGAATAGACCTATCTAACCTAAGCAATCCCCACTCAACTTTCGTCAAAATCTTCAAATACTCCTTTGAAGTTTCTGACTTTGGAGAATTTTCTAAAAGTTTTCCTAACTCAATTAATTTTTTCTCAACCGCCATTATATCATCTTCAAAATTGAATGGATAAGAGGGAGCTTCAAAAGAATTCCTACGTTCTAACTTGATGGCAACCCTAAGCGGTTTTCGCATTTCCTCAACTGTTGCTACTGCTAGCCCTCGCCACTCCATCTCGTATGCTAGCTCATCCTGTGACAACCTATTTACTTCCTTTGTAAAAAGATTCACAAAGTAATTTAGAAAAAAAAACAAAAAGAAATAAAATCTTTTAAACTTATTTATAAAGTGCTTTAAATTGCACCGAAAAACTTTTTAAACTCTTAAGGACAAAAAGTCAAAACGGTTTAAAAAAAAATTGAGAAATATTTAAAACTATTTAAAAGAAAACTTGAGCAAAAGGATTAAGTTTAAAAATTACTGGAAACACAAATTTTGCACGTTGGCAACCCTATGAAAATTCTAAAATTTTCACCTAAAAGAAATTACGCTGAGGTTACAAATATTAAAAGTAAATAAAGCGAAATTTATAATTGTGTGCACTTTGGCAACCCTACACAATTTCCAAAATTTTCACTTTTAATTAAATTGAACTGCTCAAGTTCAATAATCAAAATATTTCACTTTTCGGACCGTCGGTCCAAAATTTCACTTTTAAAGCGCTAAAATTACCTATAAAAACTAGTTATACAAATTTCCTTAGCTACCTGTCAAAAATGAATCCCACAAAACTTCTTAATAATAACTAATCAAAAAAACAAAAAAAATTAATATTTTCAATAAAAAGTATTAGAAAGTAATAGAAAAACAAATTGCGTAGAAAAAGGGCACTTTCACAAAGTGGGAACACTGATTCAAACTTGTTTACCTAAATAAATTCTAACTAAATGCTCACCAACAAAAAAAATTACCCACGAAAAAGAAAGAGTACGCACTATGTTAACACGACAATAAACTGTTTAAAAAAAAAAAAAAAAACAAATAAAAACTGTACCCAAACTGTTAAAAAAACTGAATCAAAAAAAGTTATAGGTAACACAAAATGTATAAAATGAAATATAAATAAAGAAAAGGTAATATAAAAAACTATAAAACACCTTACTCTTAACTTTTTGCACGTTGGTAATGTAGGTATTCACAGCACCACACTGCAAACACGTCCCACGTTGGGCGCCAATTGTTGCAATATTTCCCAAATTTAACAGAAGGTATTTATGATGATTAGAAAGACGAATTATAATACTTAAAAACCGCGACTTAGGATTATTCAATAATATAATAAACGAATTAGTTTAATTATTCTGTGCAACCGGCACACGCGAAAGTTAAAATCGAAATGAGAAATGTCAATCAAATTGTCGAAAGACGATTAAAGAGGAATAGGGAGAAAGAAATATTCGACACACTGCAACTACGATGCAGCCAACCGGCTAGTCAGCTGGGGTGGGTTCGTCGAATTAGATATGTACAAAAAAAGTTAACAACCCGAATCGAATAAAAAAAGAACTGTGTGTTAAGAAAAAGAATAGTACGTATGTGGGTGCGTATGGGTGGGCGCCAGGAAACTTTTTATATGGTCGTTTGCCTTGACCGGGTGCTGAAAATTTCGTCTTCAATTTATGAAGGAAACACAAAGTATTATTCCCAATGGGAAGCTAAAAATAATTTTATTGATAAATAATGTCTGGGAAACCTTGGCGTTCGCCTGGATTAAAACTCAGAATCTTTTCGTTATGAAGTTAATTATAAAATGTTATATATTTGAAATGTCGAAGGACAATTTCAAAGAAACAAAAAAAATAAAAGAAAGGAAAATTTCAAAAGGGTAGACCGCAAGAATAGACTGCTAATACTCGGTCCCGAAATAAAAGGCAAAGAAAACTACGTTAAGTACTGGGGTCACGAGTCCCACAATGTAGGGATATAATAAAACGAATAAAACAAAAGTCAACCGAATCTCTTGAAACACTTTTTTTAAAAACGAACAATAAACTAAACTCTACTTATCTCTTCTTTTGTAACTCCTTTTTCCTTCCTCTTTAAATAAACTTCGCCCGTTCTGGCGATTTTAAACTCCTTTCTTCAACGCTAGTTCCTTTTCCTTTACCAAACTCTTTTGAAACACTTTCAAAAACAAATCCACACTTTATAAAATTCTACTTTAAAATTTATCAAATTCAAACAAAAATATTTATTTTCCACTTTTCAATATTTTCTTTCTCAATTCCAAAATCAAATTAAACCTCACGGCTATGTCAGTTAACCAAGAAGTGGTTGATCTTGCTTAGCCTTTGTCCTCTATTGGCTATCGCGGAACTCGGTTGCGGTTTTCTTTCCGAAGTTGAGTTCCATCGAAACTCTCTTTTACCCACACATTCACTGAATTCCCCAAGTTTTTGGCGTTCTCCCAAAACTTGACGAATCCAAGGTCGTATCTAGACATATTCACAATAACTTTTGAGAAAAATAAAGAAACGTTAAAAAGTTGAAAATACAATTCTGGGCATTCTCTCAGCTTCTCTACATTATTAATTCTAACTTTTTGTAAATGTTTTGAAAAAGGAACATACAATTTCTGAACTACTTTATAACAATTTTTGAGGAATCGAAGCAGGAAGGCAAATACTGAAATTAAACTACCTAACGCGCAATCTACTATTCGGTGGACCTTTGTGCAGATTTGGGGGAATTGGGGATAAGCGTTTAGCGTTCCATTCTTAAATGTCGGTCAAAGTTATTTACGTTAATTTTAATTTATGTGAATTAGGATGGGCGTATAGCCTTGTTTAAAAATGTGAAAAGTTAAATTAAATATTTATGTTGTTGTGTTGTTTCTAATATCCATTTGAAGTAGATTGGGGTTCGTTGCTCTCAGTAAAGATGGCGTTCGAGTCTCCAGCCCATCCGCTGGCTCAACACGAAATAATCCATCAGAAAGAGTTGGGTACCTAAATTGTCATCCTCTCTGAGCCACTCTCAAAAGCTCCATGAGGACAACGGACTAAAAGTATGGGTCCCAAAACTTGACGAATCCAAGGTCGTATCTAGACATATTCACAATAACTTTTGAGAAAAATAAAGAAACGTTAAAAAGTTGAAAATACAATTCTGGGCATTCTCTCAGCTTCTCTACATTATTAATTCTAACTTTTTGTAAATGTTTTGAAAAAGGAACATACAATTTCTGAACTACTTTATAACAATTTTTGAGGAATCGAAGCAGGAAGGCAAATACTGAAATTAAACTACCTAACGCGCAATCTACTATTCGGTGGACCTTTGTGCAGATTTGGGGGAATTGGGGATAAGCGTTTAGCGTTCCATTCTTAAATGTCGGTCAAAGTTATTTACGTTAATTTTAATTTATGTGAATTAGGATGGGCGTATAGCCTTGTTTAAAAATGTGAAAAGTTAAATTAAATATTTATGTTGTTGTGTTGTTTCTAATATCCATTTGAAGTAGATTGGGGTTCGTTGCTCTCAGTAAAGATGGCGTTCGAGTCTCCAGCCCATCCGCTGGCTCAACACGAAATAATCCATCAGAAAGAGTTGGGTACCTAAATTGTCATCCTCTCTGAGCCACTCTCAAAAGCTCCATGAGGACAACGGACTAAAAGTATGGGTCAAAAAATGGGAAGGGTTGGGATGGAGGGGAAAACAGATATCGAGAGTTTGACTATGACCAAACAACATAGTCAGCCGAAGGTTTTAAGAACTTATAGGGAATGGTTCTTGTTGCGGGAAATCTTACCGTAACAACTGAAGTTAGAGTGGGATCGAAAATCGCCTGAGTTTGATCCTGTAAAAAGGGTGTAGTGCCAGAACTTGGCTGGGCACTACCGTGTAAATGTGTCTTCTATCAGTGAACAGACCTGTCGATGTACATGTATACATATAGCTACCTAAATATATTAGGCTAAACCCGTAGTCCTTTTATTTTAAGACGCTCAGTGGTGCTACGGGACGAGAGAATGTTGGAAGAACGCCCAAACCTCATTATTTATGGTAACAACATTTACTTAAAAGCATCTTTTAAAACATTTATGTGCTAAATCAAACAGCCCGAACAAAAATAACAATTTTGAATCAAACGAGTTATACATAGATATGAAAAACGAAGATATATGTATTAAGGATTAGGGGTAGGTAGGAAGGTTCGACAATGAATATTCTACGCCACGAAGGGTGCTGTGTGCAAAGTTATTCTTCGAAGAATCAATTTAGATGGATCGTGGACCAGCTCAATGTTCCTTTTCTCTAAACCTTGAATGCGCCTTTTAAATATAAAGGAGCGAATATTTTGTTTAATCTTTCATTCTATTTGTATTTCTGTGTGCTAAAGTCCGTAGAGTGATACACAATTTATTTGAACAGTAGATTATGTACCCATAGGTAACTGATGTGCTTGAGCTAGTGAATTTTTTTGTTTAAATAGCTTAACATAACTCGCAAGTAACTAAATGGTATGTTAAAGAACTAAAGTTAGGTAGGTAAACCTGTTATTGTTAATGCTTCTGCTTTTGAGATTTCTTAATTCTATACCAACTGTAAGTACCTAACCTACACAAAAACGTATCCAAAAGATTATAAGCCTTATTCATGAAGCTGAAAAACGCTGCAAGGAATTGAAATAAATTAATTTGTGAGTGAATCTGTAGGTATTTTGAAATGATTTTTTAAACCTGGAAAATGCAATTTGTTGGGCTTTAATTTTTCTAGGCGCGATATTTTTTATTTTTTTTATTGTGTTGCTTAAACCTATTGCTTTTTAATCAAAAATCGTTAAATTTTATTAATTTCTTTTTTGTCGCAGAATCTCAGGGGTGACAATAATTGCTTTTTGAACAAAATAAAATATGTCATGAGTAAAATGGCTTGAACCACAGACGTACTATTTTTTTTTTTTTTATTTTTAACCGTTACCTAAGGTTTTTACTATGATATTTAAAAAAATTGTAACAAAACTTTATAGCCATATACCTACCTAACTCGGAGATGCGCTGATAAATGATAAGATGCAAGACAAAACATTAATTTATTAGAATTTAATAACTCTTAACGTGGATATTTTTTTTTTTTATTTATGATTTAAGCTCTTTTTTCTACAAAACAAGAGAATTAAAACAAAAATGTAGGTATTGCAGATAAAATAGTATCCTTATCGTTTTTGAAAGAAAATAGTTATTCTTTTATTATAATATAAAATGTTTGCTCAAAATACAAAAGCATGCAGATTTTTAGAGCATATCTTACATTTACACTTTTTTTTTATATCTCTTAACGTAGGTACCTACGATGACCGTTTTTGGGCACATGCTTGAACTACTTCATATTGACATATTGATGGCGTGTACATAATGTTTCGTCACGTTCTACGAATGGCACGCGTGCCAATGGCTCGCCATCGCTGGTACAAAATATTTTTTAAGCGAGATTTCAACACTTCAAAAATTGCAAAAATAAGCGTCCTCCTAATGTCTATTAACATTATTGTAGTGTGACAGAAGTGATATTTCGCAACTATGTACCCCTTATGTAGTCTCTAAACAGCCTCCAAACGCGTTTAGCTTATACAGTATTCCCCGCTTAATTGCACTGACTATTTTGTCAGATTTTTTGTTTAATTAAGCAAAACCCGTACAATTGCACGAGTCAATAAAAAGATAAAACTCATTATAAAAATTTCAGTGCCAATTTTTGTGCTTCCAAGTAACTATAATTTATTTTTAGGTTCGTTTCATGATCAATTTGTTGGCCGTTCTATTAAACGAACAATTAACATGTTTTTAATTTTTCAACTGCATTTTTTAAGATCAATTAAGCGAGTAATTCAAAGCGGTGTTCAATTAACCATTTGAAAACCTACTCCAATTATTCGCGAAATTTTCAAACGCAATTTGTTCGGTAAATTAAGCAGGATGTTCAATTAAGCGAGGTGGAATTAAACGGGGATTACTGTATTGCCTCTTTATTCATCGTTGAATACATTTTATGAATAAGGGTTTTGCGTTCAGACGTATTATAGGAAGTACACTGCGTTATGCACTCGCTATAATTTGTTTATGAATACGGCTGTTAATATTTTGTAGGTAGGTACCTTAAATGGTTTATCAAACCACAAATTTAGCACAGAACTGTTTTTTCGTTCGTGAATTGTAAGATAAACTTATTAAAATAAACAACACAAATAAGAAAGTTGATGTGTGAATTTGACTTTCGAATTAAACTTTCAAACAAAAGGGGAATGTCAAAGTATTGGTACTAATCTTATTGAGAAATAATTGAACAATGAGATACTTACTCACAAAAAATGGATATTACTTAATACATACATTGTGCATAAGAATATTGAATTTTATGGGGGTAAGGGATGATTAAAATTAGCACTAAAATGAGAACCCTTAACTGAAATTAGATATTCGTACCTTCGTTCAACTGATTTCCAAAATTTCTCACAGGTACATTTTATTTTGATTTGTTTTGCTTTGCTATAGCTTCTGTCCTTTTTATACCAAAAAGAACTTTCCACCCAAAACTTCAAATTTTAAGCTCACTACTCAGGATCTCCCTCTTTGCTTATTGCTAACCCAAATTAAAGATAAATTACACCCCATTCATGCCATTCTTGGGGTCATTCGCATGAACTTCATTCATTCGCCAATAGTTTCACACGGAACTTGTTCGATATTCGAACACAAAATTATGAAGAAAATGTTTCATATTGACTGTTTAATCCTAAAAAAGCACCTACCCCAACCTCTTTGGTCACTTGGGGCTAAGAAATCGATATTGTTGTAGTGAGCTCCCTTAAATTATCTCATTTTAATAGTATATAGGTATGTTTTTTGTAAATAGGTATACATATAAATGTCTGTACTTAGTTGTTGTCATTATGAAAACGTAATATGATTCCATTTACGACATACACTGAGGGAAAAATTGCGATTTAAAATTAAATACGACCGTATTTGATCTAAGGTATTTTAAATGAAGTGGTGCATTTTTATTTTTACGTTGAAACAATGTTAATTTAAAAATGCGACGTAATTTTAAGAGATTCAACCTAGTTCCAAAGTAAAACATTTTTATTTATCCATTGAAATCAACTATTGTTCATTTACATTCCGTTCAACGTTGTTTTAAAGTGAAACGTTATCAATTTTACATTAAGATCCACATTTAAAGTGCGCTCAACTTTGTATCAAAGTGAAACGTATTCATTTTTACATTGAAATCCACATTTCACATTGCAATCCACTTTTATGGCATTTAAAGTGCCATCAACGTAGTTTCAAAGTGTTGCATAGTCAAGTAAACCTCAATTTGTTTGTATTTGTAAGCATAATAAAAAATTTCGAGAGCGCGTTGTTGTTTTTCGAGGTAGCTCCCTTACATTTGTGAATAAATTAAACGCGCACTAATAATTCACTTTCATATAATCGAAAAACAATATTTAATTACTTTTCCTATATTTATTAATATGTAATACTCATAGCATTAAACGATTCACTTTAAGGCTTCACAAATAAATGATTCACCACAAAAATGAAATGCATCGAGCATGAATATACATTTGTCTTTGTCTTATATAAATTTAAACAAAGAAGCGTGGATATTTCTATATAATAATTACAATTGACACAGATGCGTGCAGACTTGCTGTCTTCGAGCATCTATGCATGCAGAGCTGCACACGAAACGCATGTGCATAATTTCTGACATTCATGATGCATAGTTATGTCAAACAAATATATGAAAGCACAGCGTTGCCGATGTGACACAATAGTGTTGGAACGAGATTTTATTAGTTTGGTCGATGGCAGGATGGCAACGCCGCCGGCTTCATGGATTCTTAAAAAAAAATCACCAACACAGACAATTTTTTTGAAATAATGGCAGGTGATGTCAATATGAGGAATGCCAAATACCAATTATTTAAGATTTTTTTCTTTGCTGTTGTGACTGCAATGATGCTGCGCAGCAAGTTTGGAAATAGAGATATCGTGCAGCGATGTGCTGCATGCATACTTTGGGTGAATTTTTGACGACATTAACGAACTTTCTGAATTGAAGATCAAAGACTCGATTTCTTTTCTCAACGCGACGAAATGGCTCTAGGACAAATTTCAGCTACTTCTGCATTATACCTTCCGTCGATTCCCTATGATCACAAGATAGTGGACTAGGGTTCTGGTGGGGGTTTGGGGTGCACAGCGACCAGATGATCATCCAATCAGATCAGTGGACGCTCCAGTGCCAGCCAACGAACTGCCTGTGGATGGTGCGGGTGCGGGTGCTGATCTGGTTGAGTGAGTGACCACTTTCTGATGATTGTGCTAAAAGCTACAACAAAATCCTATTCTAAACTAAATAAAAAGGGACGATATCCTGAGGATATGCCAATATTTTTTCTCTTCAATTCCATCAACAGGTTCAAACGAGTTATGGTATTAAAACGGCGCACTTCAGCGCTAATTGGGCTATGGGCTAGACTGCCCGTGGCCGCCATATCTACCTACCTACCTTGGGTGAATCTGCTCCCATAAGAAACTGTGTAAATTAATTTCGTTGCATGATAATCGTTACGGAGAATGAAACAATTGCAGTCATTTTGAAAAAAAGTTACAATAAAAGATGCAATCCTCTTTCTTAAATTGATATGAGATAAGGTAACAGCAGAGCAATTACTCTGAATTGGTTGAGGCGATGGATTTCGATGAAGAAGACAACATACCCCTTGCTATGTTGATTTCAAGCACTCAAACTCAAACAATTTGAATTGTTTTACCGTTTTAGACCGCTGATTACAGATCATGGAGTTGAAGTACCAATACTCTGACTACATTTTCGTCCATTCAAATGAAGATGATTCAAACAGCAATTCATCTGATTTAGAAGAAGAGGGATGACTTCACCCAGATATTACACACAACGATGCCGTCATGTTTTCTAGCAGATTATTGATTTGGGCGCACCCCAGCAGTGTTTCAACTACAGAAATTGTTTCTTTTCAAAACGTACGTGATAAGGCAATCAACAATTACTGATTTTTTCTGGTTCAGTTCCCAGCCTCGTCCACCTAAAAACTACCGGAAACTACCCCAAGAGTATCTCTTGTGATGAATAAGTGCTTCTCGTCAGCCGTTAGGATTCGACATAAAATTGTAGGTCCCTTCCATTCCTGTCGACACGCGCACACAGGAATGGTTGCGAGTTGTTAATCACTAGGCCTAGGTTCTTCACGAGCTGTTGCACCACACAATTTATTTATTTTTTTTTATGGTTTATTTAAAACTATAAAACATGTACATACATATGTATCTATGTACTTTTTCTTCTGTAAAATAAATTATTATAAAAATTAGCACATGCTTTTGATTTCGAAGATATATATAGGTTTCCAGCTTAGGGGCCAGTTATAGCTATCATTGAAAACCATCATTGAAAAAGTTAATTGTTGATTTTGAGACCCTTCGAAAGTATAATCATTGAAAATTTTAATGCAGAAAGATAGCTTATGGCTTCAAATTATTTCTCCTCCAAAAAAGAATTCATTTTGACCCATATCTTCCCCACAACGTAACTTTTAATTTTTTCAATGATCATTGGTAAGGTAGTTCATCATTGAAATATTAAAAGTCATTTTATGAGAAAAGTAGAGCCAAATTGAATTACCTAGAATTGTTTTACCTAGAAATAATTATTAAGTCAATTAGCCTTACTTTTGCATCAAAATAATCATTTATTTTTTCTTCAAAATCTCTCAAAATTGACAATTAATATTTTCAATGATAGCTATAACTGGCCCCTTAGGTAACAGGTTATTAGTGTGATCCCCTCTATTAAAGTAAAGCCGTTTTGAAATGAGAAACCATTTGAAAATTAGAATTCGGCAAAAATTTTTTATTCTAATTTTGAAGCTTTACATTTGTATTTATAAAAAAAATCGCGCGAGTTAAATAAAATTAAAATCCACACATAAAAACACTTACCATAACCAAGTAGGTACATGGTAGTAAAACTGTCAAAATACAATTATTGTTAGTAAAAATAGAAATCGTTTAAAAGTTCGCTTATATTGAAATTTAATGAAATTTGAACTATAAATCTACCTAAAAAAGTAAACGCGTTGGAATAGTTATGCTCTCTCAAAGGAAGGTTGAGCAAAGTGTTAAACAACAAATGCCGAAACAGAGAAAAATATTTTTTCATCACAATTAACGGTGTTTCCTCACTGGAATATTTAAAGCTATTCTTAAGACACCCTTAGCTCACTGTTAAAAAAAAAAATTCTAGGCGTGCTTCCTTTATGGAAAGTTGCTCATAAAAATTATAACCGTGGGAATTGAATCAATTGAAATTTCAAAAAATCGGGGGTTTGTATTTGTAAGCTATGTACCTAAAAAGTTGAAATCCAGAACTTAGAAGATATAGAGCAAATAATATGTAGACACTTCTTATTTAAACCCCCATGTTTACAAAGTATGTCGTTACATTTTGTAATAGGTACTTAGCCGTAAAAATATGACATCATAGACAGCAACATCGTTCAACTACCTATGATTGCTGCATTTATGAAATTCCATAAATCCCCACTTGTCAGTGTCTATAATAACGATTTGTGGGAAGACTTTCAAGCGTGGTGATTATTTTGAATTATTGCAATGTATTTTTCTTCACATTCAATTTATAAAAACAAAAAAACACGGTCAAGAGAAAAAAAATAAAATACATAGCTATAAAATACGACTTATAAACTATGGTGGCAATGAACGTAAAGGCAACTGTCAAGAACAGTCGTAGGTATTCCATAATTTAAGCCGCTCATGTGCAGAGGTGCAACAATATTCAATCCCATGTTAAAAAAGGTAAAATACTAGCAACGCATGTTTTTGCTCATAAATTGCAAAACTAAAGTATGTTTATGTACATATGTAGGTACTTATTTGACAAAACAAAGACAGATACGATGTCAGCAGGTAGCTAGTTAACGGATAACTTTTCAAATCTGTCACATTTCAAGCCTTTAATATACCATAATATTTTCACTTCAATGAATTCTAATAATCGTGCTCAAGCGATAATCGGTCCAATATTATTGTTGCATTTCCAATGAGTCAATCTCAAACAATAAAATGAACCGGCTGAGATAAATACAAAAGTCTACTTATGGACTTTCACACATACTAACATTTCGATATGGCGTATGGCACGACCGACGCGTTGTCAATATTTTGACGTTAGGGCTTGATGTGAAATAGAACAGCACTTCATGGGCATGACCAAAAATTGCCTACTTCTGTCACCGCTATATGGGTCCCTCATTTATGTTTTCATTTTGAGGTCACATAAGTGCTGCGTATATGTATGCAATTGAGATTTTGCACGCATGTATTGAAACTGATAAAGGAGCTGTACGTGTACATTAGAAAAAATAATTCTTAACGCATGAGTTCACAACAATAACGCTTAACTAAACAGTGAGCCCTACAATGAGTGGAGAATAAAATTTAAAAATGTATGTACTTAGGTACCTACCAACCTAGATACTACTAGTTTTTGGAAGTCATTACTAACAAATACCTATGGGTTTGGATTTTGGATATAAAAACCGAAAAATGGTTATCGTTCGCACGTTTAAGATTTAAATTAAATCAGTATAGGTACATAATGGACAAAGTAAAAGAAAATAATAAAATAATTATATTGTAAGCTGTAACTGAAGTGAACTCAAATCAGTTACATATTTAATCGGTCACTGGTTACTTCAACATTAGACGAGGATATTTTTTTGTACCTGTACTATCGCAGATTTTCACAATGCACATGCACATCGATATTGGCATCTTAGGGTCGGTTAAGGATAGGAGACTTAAGTTCCACTTATTCCGCTTAGTGGGTGTTGTGGAACTGGTCTTTACTCTCCAATGTTAACCACTGATGTGGCCACTTGCTCTTATTCTAATACTGCGGGCATAAATAAGGTATAAAAAATAGTTTTTTAGAATTTAACTTTAAAGCACGCAGCTGAAGTGAAACTAACATATACAATAATTGACACAACGAAATCAATGGAAATCGTAGCAGATTAACTGTACAAGAACATGGAAAACTAAAATAAATACTTAAAGGCCTTCCACACTAGTCCACTGTGTATTAATACATGTCAAAAAAGTGGGGAAACAAATCATGTAGAATAGTGTGGACACAAAATATGGCAGCCCAGCCTACACAACTCGACATTCTATCTACATATCTTACATTTATTATATTTATTATATTTATTCCACATTGGAGCCTGAAGAAGAAATCTTTGTATTTGATTGACATTCCTGATGGAAGCGCAAGGAAATTTTGGGAAGAAGTGTTATGAGCTTTACAAAGTCAATAATAATTTAAAATTAGATATAGAAAGAATCACAAAGCAAAGCCCTGAAGAAAGACCACAAAGGAGCCTGTAAAAATTCCAAATAATTGGACGATACACCTGTTCTTTCCAACAAAAATATTGTCAGCCACCCCATTTACATAAAAACCTCTAACTTAAACAAACATCAATTTAAACTGCTAACCCAGCTCAGATTCACTTAAAATATATATAATCAAATACAATTTGTATTCATCTGAATCACCCCCACGTCCCACCCACTCACTTTTAAATTTATCATCCTTCTCCATTAACTTTCTATGTTTGTAACTCTGTCTTGTCTGTATAAATCATCAGGTTATTTGACATCTAATATATGACATTTTTTTCTTACCTCCGGATATGACATCTAGCTACTTAAGAAATCGGCTAAGCTCTTCAATTTTACTTAACAGGATTCTTATTTTTATTTTAAATAGGTAGGTATTCAGTCGCTTTCTGAGGGTTGAACGCCATATAAAACAAGGGCGTTCTTAATTTCCTTACTTTTTGCGACCTTATTTTTGTAAGGTTTAACGAACTCTGCTCTAGTCATGTTTAGTATTTATTTTATTTTGTTGGGGTTTCATATTCTTTAATATGTATATAAAATATGTAAGTACAGAACCTTTACATTTTCTTCTTTTTGATACAAAGAGCGATTGTACCTTTGAACGGATGATAAGGCTGACAAAATTAATGATTCATTGAAAATAGAGAATTGCTTGCGGCTGTATTTTTTTAGAAAAGAAAAGTTGTCTAAATGTTGTTAACAGCATCGGCTAATGTCATTGTAATTTATTAAGAAGTTATGGTCGGAAATGTTATAATTTTAATGATTCAATTTTAAAGGTTTTTTTAAGATTCTATAGTCGTGTTTTGTTCAGTAGGTGAGTGTAAGTATAGCCTACTCAGCCAAACAATAACACATTATTTGTATTCACTTTTTTGTATTGTATACAATGAATGAATTACAAAGAATTTATAATCCCTTTTTTCTTTTCTTATAAAAAATGGTGTTGAGCTCATTACGCACTCTCACCAAAACACGGACAAAATGGGCACCACTGGATCCCACACACTTGCTCTCGTAGCTAACAACTTTAACGTAGCTAGAAATTGATGATGTGTAAGTACATAGGTATTGCTTCCAAAATATTATAATATCATTAAAAAAACAAAAAAATTAATTATTAGGTAGGTACTATAAATTTATTATTTTAATGGCTTTGAAAGTAAGTAAGAAAAGTATAAGTATGCCATCTGATTTGTTTGACAAATATGAATTCAAAAAAAATAAAAATAAAAATAAAAAATCGTTGGAGCGGTTTTCTTAAAAATTCATTTTTATACATACATAAATCTTTTCGCTCATTTTTAAAAATAAAATCGGATATGCCAGCATTAACCTAGTATTTAATAAAATACAGTTTAACAAAAAATAAAAAAAAATTCTTTAGGCGGTTTTCAAGAAATGTACCGAAATCTCAAAAAAAAAATTTCAATATTTTTTTTAAAAAGCCAAAAACTATTTTGTTGACAATTTGTATAATTATACCAAATTATTTGAATTATGAAAGAGCTACTGTATAAAAAAAAATTGGTTGCAATCGGTGTAGCCGTTAACGAGAAATTTGAAAACCAAAAACTCGGTTTTATGACCTAACCGATATTGTTATTTTTTTTTATATCAAAATATTGACCAAACGCTTAAAATTAATTCTTAATTTTTTGTTATTAAAACCGTTTGACAACGTTTTTGAGATAAATTACTCTTTTCATAATAGTTGTATGGCAGACACCTACCGTTACTTTTTGAGCTGAAACAAATTCAATTTCCCCTCTGAAGAATCCCCAAATAACTTTAAGTGCAAAGTTTGATGAAAATCGCTTCAGTTGTTTAGGTTGTAGGTCGAGGTACAGAGAGACAAATGGACAAACGGGCAGAATTGCGAGACCCACTTTTTCCGCGTTCTCTATGATCGCAATTTTAGAGAAAATTATTATTTCGAGTTCGATTTTTTGCACGAATCCTTAACTTTCCCTATAGTAGGTACTTATGTACATACATATATCGCAAGTGAAAATATTTTTCTTTAAGAACTTTAAAATATACTTAAATATGCAAACAATGAAATCCTTATACCTAGTAATACCAGGAGATGTTAATATTGATCTTATAGTTTATGGACCAGTTTGATAAATATGTATGATAAATATAATATATTTTTGCGTTTTCATAAAAGTAATACAAATGTATTTAAAAGTTATGTGAGCGATCACAAAATAACGGACCACCATATGAGTAAAGATACTTCGAGTTCTCCATCTGCACTAATAATGAAATATAAAATTGAAACAGACTTTTGCATGCTTCTTTCTATACAAGTTAAGGTATGAATTTTAGGAAGAAGTTTATACTGAAAACGATCCTTCTAAAGCTTTTAATTAAGAACATTGAAGAGTCGTCTCATAATATAATAGAAACAAAAAGGAATCATAAAAGTGCGGATGTCACCTATTAAAACATATAGATCGAAAGAAAAAAATGTCTATTAAATGCAGTAAACAATAAACATCCGCATAATAGAAGCTTCAACAAATATTACAAAACACTATGCAAAAAAAATTAAAAAAAAATGGTGGATAATGCCGAAAATACCTACTATGCCGACCGTTTCAATCGCTTCAAAGCAAGTGTTAAGATGGAATGGGAAGTTGTTAATAACATATTGCGAAAACAATCAAAAAGCAATCAAATTAATTATATTCTAATCAATAACAACATGGTTAATGATTGATAGCAAATAATTTTAATGACTTGTTTATAACAGTCTATAGTTATCATTTATCAAATATCAACACGATATTTGATAATATCTGATAGTTATCAGCAGAATAGATGTTTCGATATAATTATGGTGATCAATTATCAATATTTTTGACGAGCTGTGAATTTTAAGATCTATTGTGAATAGTCTACTGATAAACTTGGTATCACGGCTGTCAAAAATATTGATATCTATCAATTTCTCTATCAAACACAAATTCTTCGTTGCCAAACTTACTAAATATTCGCAGATGATGGTTAAGAATTCTTATTTACATACAATATATAAAACTTTTTTGGTATTTTTTATTTTAAAGAAAAATTAAAACACGAAATGTCTTGGGGATAATTGTTTCTTAAGACAATTATACGAGAGGCTTCAAACCCACTTGATTTGGACGAAAATTTGTAGGCAATAAAGTTTTCACAACAAAACTCACTCTTTGCCACTCTGTTGCATCTCATTCTGGTTGTCTCAAAATATTTAATTCCACCGCTATCTCTGCCAACTTCTTAATCATAAGTAGCTTTGTGCAGACTTTTTCAAAGTCTGGGCTCGCTTCCATCAGCTACACCAATCTAGCAAGCTCCTTTTTCTTGATTATTATTTCACTCCTTTGTAAAGAAAACAGTTGTCAATTAATATCAATATCTAAGAAGTACATTACTTACATTTTTAATATAATAAAACAAAAGTAAAAGGAAAATAGTCTGGCGGACTGACGGAAAATAGTTATTATATAAAACGTCACACGAAATAGGTACTATTCTTGTTTGTTATTCACAATGAATCAGAAATTTATCAGTTGGTATTCATAATACCGATTTATCAATGGACTGATAAATTTTATCAATCGTCAATAAATTGATCTTTATTAACCGTAATAAGGCTGTAAATGTTTCAGAAACTTTAAAACCTTCTGTACCGATTTACAATATTAGCAACTGTAACAGTACTTCAAATTTAACCTTAGAAAAAATTCAACTTAGTTTTTTGTTTTCAATCCATAATGCGTGGAGAAATTCATAAAATGATTATTTGTCTGAAAAATAAATATTTTTTAACTAGTGATGGTATTTCTGGAACTCTTTTGAAAAATATTGCTTGGGAAATTATTGATATCTTATTTTATTTTTAATCTAAGCGAAGATCGTGGTATATTTCTACATTTGTTAAAACGTGCTGAAGTAATTCTTCCTTTCAGAAAAAAAAGCATTAGGAAAAATATACGTGATGTGTATCTTGCTGCTATCAACTTTTCCAAAGCTTTTTGAGAAATTAATCAAATTACGAATGCTGTCTCTCATCGAAAAATATGATTTTTTTTTCAGTCGACCAGTTTGGATTCAGATCCGGTAAGCCAACAGAAGATGCCATACTTAAAGTAGATATGCTGTAATTAATATACTGGTATTGAACAAAATACCATTCGATATGGTAGACCATATTATTATTTTAAACAAATATTATTATTTTAAACAAGCTATTTAATGCAGGCTTTGAGGCATTCACTTGAGAATAGTTTCGTTCTTTTTTGGTGGGTAGAGAACAAAGAGTTCTTTTAAATGTAGTTTTTAGTACATCTCTAATAATTAACAATGGAGTTTATAATTATTTATATGAATTCCTTATTCCAACAAAGATTTAACGGCAAATAGGTTTGCTGTGCATTAATTAATCATGAGTGACAAAACTAACATGATGCATTATGATCAAACAGGCTGAAAATCAAATGATTTTCCAGTTTTCTATCAATCACATGATTGTACAAAATTCTGCTCGCCTTTACATATTTGTTGGAGTGAACATTTTAGTAGGAATAACTTTTGCTCGAACTATTGTTTCAAAATTGATTTTGTCAATTCATTTAAATATCTGGGGGTACATATCGAAAAAAAATTGAATTCTAAGTGTCATAAATTAGAACGATTAAAACCTACATGAGACTTGTTACTCGAAAGATGTATCTTTTAATTTATTGTTAAGTATTGTTCTGTCAATGATTTATTATGGACATGTTAATTCAAAACTTGAACGCCCAAAAACATATTATTCGTATCATAAGCTGCCGTAATCATTTTACTTACTGTTGGCTTCTATTTTGTATATTGCACATCCTACCACTAAGGCATCTTTATGTTTTTAAAGTTTTGAGAAAATTTCTGTGTATAATCTCCGAGTAAATGACTTAGCACTGGTTGATGTTCCGATAGCATGGAGATCACTTTTTGTAAATATTTATGTAGTCACCTCTGCCTGCTAAACTTTTTACTAAGCTTCCCTCTATTAGAACAAATTGTAATTTTAATACGTTTCTTTAAAAAATTCAAAACATGGCTTCTTACTATTGATCTTAATGATGTTAAGTTATTGTTTAGAGTTACGACACAATAGTGTAATAATAAAAATAATTTAACATTATTGCATAAATAATTAAAACTTTTCAAATAAAATTAATTTAGAAAAGCTGAAAGAGCCAATATCAGTTGTTCTCAATTTAAAAAAAAAATAACTCTAATTTTCTAATTATGGATTCACTTTAATTTATTTTTATTTTTATTAACTATGCATAAGATGAAGATAAACAATAACAATAGAAAAATTATTTTTGTTTTTTTGTTAAGTGCACTTTTGAATATGAAATATTGATTTGAAAGGTTTTTGCGACCTATAAGCTAAAAAGAAGAATTGTAAGAATTGTTGTTGCCTTTCGTAGACACATGTTTTTAGTGGATGGCTACCGACGTATTTATAAAATAAGCTGCACTAATGTGCTGCAAATTATATTATTTCCAGGGGAATTTGGTTAAATTCTTGCACCCAGATAGTTGTTGTAATTGCCCGTGGTCTGGCATATTAATAAGAAGAAGATAAACAATAACAATAGAAAAATTGTTTTTGTTTTTTTGTTAAGTGCACTTTTTAATATGAAATATTAATTTGAAAGGTTTTTGCGACCTATAGTGCAGATGTGTTTCGCTCTGGCATAATATTATTATTATTATCAAAACAAATTTGTAAATACTAGCACAGAAAAGATAGATAGATAGAATCAGAAAGCCATGACACCCTCCCATTAACACTCAGAGCGAGGAAGAAAATCAGTGCGAAGAACATTTTAAGAAGAATAAAACTAGGAATTCTGAAGGTAAATTTAATTATCAGAACGAAATATAGGACGGCTGAAGAGGGCTATTAGAAGAGAATATGTCCAGTTTTAAGGGACGCCATCCCCCTGGAGAAATCCGCCATTTTGGAAAACGCGAATTGATCTACATCTCCGAAACTATTGATCTTAGAGGAAAAATTGTAGGGCCAAACTTGTAGGCAATTAAATTATCTTTCGTTCTTTCATACATTTTTTTTCGGTGAAAAAGCTAACGTGAACTACTTTCCAAATGATAATTTTAGAACACTAAATTTCCAACATTTTGATATATTTTGAAGATGATGCAATATCACAGTCAGAAGTTTCAGCCATTTTGGTTGCGCTAAAATCAAAACTCCGGAGTAAATAAAATACTAAATTCTTATTAAAATTAATATAAATACCAAAATGGCTGTAACTTTTGACTGGCGGTATCGCAACATCTTCAAAAACTAAACTAAACCTAAAAAAAAACTAAAATGTTGGAAATTTAGTGTTCTAAAATTCTTATTTGGAAAGTAATTCACGTAAGTTTCCTCGGGATCGTCAAAAATGTGTAATTGCAAACAAATTAAAAGTAAAACGACATAACCTTGAAAATATTACCCGCACCGAAAACAAAATGTACGTATAAACGAAAGATGGTTTAATTGCATACAACCTTGGCCTGACAGTTTTTCCTCTAAGATTAATAGTTTCGGAGATATAGGTCCATCCGCGTTTTCGAAAATGGTAGATTTCACCAGGGTCATGGCGTCCCGAATACCCGGACATAAGCTTTTCTAATAGCCCTCTTTCAGGTATAAAAAATTCAGCTGTCGTATATTTCGTTCAATAAAACGCTTGTTTTTTTGCTAATTTTCCTGTAATACTAAAATAATTTGAATTTTTTAATAGGCATAGGTGAATTTTTTTTTGATAGGTAATAGGTATAAAAGGAGATGTCCACTGATGGGAATAAAAAAGTTCAAGGTGATTTTGACTTCTGCATTCGAAAAATGTATGTGCTGCAATTCCTCCATTTCTGAATTTCTGATACAAACATTTAAAAAGACGTGTTTTTTTCTTGCTATTTTCTCTCTTACATTTCCAACACAAACATTTAAAAAGTGGGTTTTTTTCTCTTCCTTAATTGTATGTGCTGCATTTCTTTCATTTTTGATACAATTATTTAAAAAGAAGTTTTTTTTTGGAGGATTATAAGAGAATCAATTTTCTTTCAAAAAATTCAACCCGATTTTTTGAAAGAAGGTACTAATTTTCTTCTTCAGAATTCAGTGCTAATCTTTCTTTTATTTTTCAAAAAATTGTTAGTTAGATAGTTATTAATTAGTATACATGCTTAAAGATGCAAACAATTTTAATTGGAGATAAAATTGCACACCCATTTCTTAAAATATGTTACAAGTAGTAAAGATATAAAGGCTTTTAGGTATATGTATGTGCTTTTGCATACCCATAACTAAATTTGAAAACAGGTCATCTTCTTTGTGCAACACACTTACAGTCCTTTTATCCTCATCAAGATATACCGGTACAGAAAAACTTAGGACTGACTTAATAGTACGGTCAAGTTAGATTTCAATATATGGACCGCTGGGACCTAAATCCGAGGTCAAGTTTGACTTCACTTTAAGATAGGGTATTGGTTCACGAGTCTAAAACCACATTTTGCACAACTGTACCTAGAGTTATTTGGCCGCCATTTTGTTTTTAAAGTTCATTTTGATTTTTACTTATAACGCGCGCATTTTTGATCCTTAAAAAAATTGTACAACAAAATTGTAGAAAATTAAATTTTCTACAAAATATGTTAAACAACTTTTTTCGCTAGTCACTCTTGATTAAAAGTTACATCCCATTTAAAAAAAAAAATTTAAACATTTTTTTTTTGTAATCACTTATAATTTTTGTTTGTCACTCAAATCAAAATTATAGAACTTTTAATTATCAATATTTTCGCTCTGGAGCGAATATACTCCGAACAATCCGCACGGAATAAGTTTCTTTTTTGTATATATTTTTTTCTTATTTAAATACAATAAGTACAGTAACTATATACATTGACGTATGCGTCAAATCTGGTATTTCAGATTTTTTGCTGAGTTGTTCAGGATATTGGCCTAGTAAATAACCTAAGCTTTCGATGGTCAAAAATAAAAACAACGCGATTTGTTCGCGCTTTTTTCAGTTATTGGTCCTAAAAAAGTAATTTTAAATAAAAAGATTGTTCTACGACTTCAAAGTAACCTACTTAACTCCAATTTGAGCCCAAATCCATCTCTGTAGACCGAATGGTTTCCAAAATACAGCATTTAAAATTTAGCGATAAAAAAAATATCTAACAAGTAGTATTATGGAAAATAAGGAATGGTCGACATAAAAGCATCAAATCAATGAAGCGTGTAGGTTGAGCCAAAATAATAAGACATTCATACCGGGTGGGGGGTCTATATACCCCCGTTAAGATGGGAGGGACAATTATCTAAAAAAACGACTTAAGGTAGAAACAACACTATTGAATAACAATGGTAACAACCACAATATTCTCCTATAGCTTATTCCAGAAACCCATTCTTTAATTTTCTTTTTAAATAAAGTTATTTTAATCGATACTTTTTTAAAAATTAATTTACAAACTCAAAACTTTGAAAAAGAACATTCTTCTATTTACTATAAGAAATAGGATCCTTGGCGCAAAGGACAATGCGCATTTTGGTCTACCTATTGCCCACGAATGAAATATATATCGTTGGAAAATTAAGTCCTTGTACATAATTTTTAGTAAAGACACAAAGCTGTAAACCATGGAATTTAGGCAGTATATGCCTTCAAAGATGGCAATTAGAGTAAAAGTTAATTGCAATAATGTTCCATTGAAATGACAGTATTGGTCACTTTCGATGAATTGAATAGACCCCAAAATAAAAGATTTTTTATACCAATGGCCAATAATAGGGAATAATATCATGGTTGGCGAATAATTCGCTTAACAGTATGGAAATTCTATTTTTATTATTCGATTTAGCGAATTTAATGAATGGGAATAATTGTGCGTCTAGTGCCCACAATTGAGATATACAACGTTGGAAAGCTTATTCCAAGAGCATCATTTTTGAATATGGACACAGAACTGTAAGCCATGAGGCTTAGGCAGTATATTACGAGGACGAGGCTGGGAAGCGAACCCAGACCTCCAGCGTGACGGTCGAACGCACTAATCATTACGCTACGGGCAACTGCTTCCTATTCCTAGGAACAAGTTATATCTGCCCATTGAAAAATAGATGATTGCTATATCTGAGGGTTAAATACTAACTGACTGCTTACTGATTATTGAAAAATTGACCCTTAAAAAGAAAATTCAAGAATGGGTTTCTGGGATAAGCTATAAGAGAATGTTGTGGTTGTTACCATTGTTTTTCAATAGTGTTGTTTCTAACTTAAATTTTTTTTTAGATAATTGCCCTACCCATCTTAACGGGGGTATGTAGACCCCCCTTCCGGTATGATTGTCCTATTATTTTGACTCTACCTACACGCTTCAGAGCTTTGATGCATTTTTGTCAACCATTCTTTATCTTCCATAATAGTACTTGTTATATATTTTTTCTTATCGCTTAATTTTGAAATGCTGTATTCTGGAAACCATTCCGTCTATAGATATGATTTTACACTCAAATTGGAGCAAAGTCGGTTTGCTTTGAAGTCGTAGAAAAAATCTTTTTATTTAAAATTACTTCTTTAGGACTAAAATCGTCAATAACTAAAAAAAAGCGCCAATAACTGAAAAAAGCGCGAACAAATCGAGTTTTTTTTTTAATTTTGACCATGAAGCGGTCGCTGCTCAAGGTCGAAAACTTAGGTTGTTTACTAGGCCAATATCCTGAACAACTCAGCAAAAATCAGAAATACCAGATTTGACGCATACGTGAATGTATATAGTTACTGTACTAATTGTATTAAAAAAAAAAAAAAAAAAACAAATAAAACCAAACTTATTCCGTGCGGATTGCTCGAGCGTATATTCGCTCCAGAGCGAGAACCGTTATTTCAATTGAGAAACTGTAAAAGTAAACAATATAGATAATTAAAAGTTCTATAACTTTTGTGATGGTATTTTTTTGATTTGAGTGTCAAAAAAAAAAGTATAAGTGATACAAGAAAAATTTTTTTTAAAATGGGATGTTTCTTTTATACAAGAGTGATTAGCGAAACAAGTTGTTTAACATATTTTGTAGAAAATTTAATTTTCTACAAGTTTGTAGTACAATTTTTTTTTCTAGCATCAAAAATGCGCGAGTTATAAGTAAAAATCAAAATGAACATTAAAAACAAAATGGCGGCAAAATGACTATAGGTACAATTGTGCAAAAAGTGGTTTTAGACTCGTGAACCAATACCCTATCGAATAGTGAAGTCAAACTTCACCTCGGATTTAGGTCCCAGTGAAAGTCTAACTTGACCGTACTATAATAACTTCTATGTCTAGCGGTTGCGTCAAAATTTTAATGTTAAACCACCCTCGTCAAACGCACGCGCTGAAACCCATTAATTGGAAGTACTCTTAATCGGAGATCAAATAACGTCAAGCGATTAACGAACCTGAATGGGTCATAAAACGCGCAGACAAACTGTTCGATAAAAAACTGAACTCTTCCTTAATCCACTGCCTGTATCTTATGAAAAAAGGAGCAACGGACAATGAAAATATCATCTCATTAACAAACTGGACAGGATAACGATCAAGCTCGCTTACTCACTTACCCGCGCTTGGCCAGTCGCGTTTGGCCAGTCGCGTTCCAATGTAGCAACATGGTTTTTAACTTTTTTGTAGCCTTAGCTGGGACATTGGCGCTTTATTGTGCACACACGCCTTCTTGATGATCGTTATCAGATTGTGGCAATCCTTACTAAAAGGGATGAAAGGTAGCAATTTAGTTTAGCGTGTGTCTGTTTTCCTTTTTGTGGATCATATGGCCATTTGCAAGTATTTTGACAGCAGAATGCGTGCACATGGACGTTATCGGATTTTCGATTGCATTACGAGCTAAACGAATGGAATAATGTCCTTTTCACCGCTATATTATGTTGATTTTTTACAGCTGTAAATTGTGTTTTTATTTGATATCAAATTTCGTTGTATGTATTACAGGTAGGTAAGAGTATAACGTATACGTATACGAGGCGTGAAAACATTTTTTGTATATTTTCATTCCAAGATTCTTCTTCAACTTTAATATAGATAGGTAACATAAAAGAACATACCCTGAGTATTTATGGCGAATGTGTATGAAATTGACTAATGTCGAATTCCTTACAGCCATTTGAAGTCGATTTCATTTAAAAATTTTTCTTGGTAGAAGGAATTTAAAAAAATTCGACTTTTTTTTGTGAGTGTGAGAGTGCAATTTGACAGGAATTTTGTTGCCGCACAAAAACAATGAAGTGGTGCGCGCTAAACAAATATTAAAGTGTATTTTATTTTTCGCGTTGTTTTGATAATTTAAAACCAAATATATTTCGTCTGAAAATTAAAAAAGAACAAAAACAATTGTGCGCGTAATCAAGTAAAATCAAAATCCAAAATCCATCCAGACACGAAGCAGCGAAGATCTTTTCTGAATATTTCACTAGGGGACGAAGATAAATAAATTTGCAACGTGTTTTTCTCGCGAATTGTATGTTATTTAAATGAGATTTTTGTTTCTTGAAGATATATGCACAATTATCTTTACTTTTTTTCATCATTCACTGAAATATTAAACAATTAAGAACACTTAAACATTTGTTTTCTTTCTTAACTCCGCCACAAAATTGTAATGAGAACATTTAATTCCATCTTGATGATGCATGAGAAATGTCAAATCTTGATAGTGTGTGTGCGATTGGATGTGAAATCTAGCTAAGAACGCAAGATTTGTGTGACAGCATTAAAATCGATTTTGTTTAGAAAAAATTCGATTTGTTCAGAAAAATTCGAATTTTTTTGGTTGTAAGGAATTCGACATAAGAATATATTTCGTTCACCGATAGAGCAGACGAGAGTAATTTTGTGTACCTATCACTTCACTATTGGCACGTGGAGTCACGGCACCTAGCCGTCAGTTCGTGGAACTAGATGATAGATTTCTTTTCGACGTTCAATGTACCTATTTACCATAAGAGAAACACAATAACAGCGCTAAAAACACTGGCGCAAAATTTTAAATAGCATAATATTCAGGCTTAGTATGATACTACTAAACATTTTTTTAATTTGAAATCAATTTACTTAAACTTTCTAAATTTTAAATCCTTTTAAATTAGAATCATACAAAACCAGTTTCCTTCATAAACTTCAGCTGAACACGTCCAAAAAAGTGACAGCTAGGGCGAAAAATTCACAAACATACCTCATTTTGACAGTTATAAACGTCAAAGTGTCATATGGATCTAGTATGATACCAAAAAGATAAAATAAATAAAATATAGTAAATAAATAAAAGTTTAATGTTAGAAGATAGTCCGATGCTAAATCGCTTAGAATAAACAAAATACAACTTTTAACTTAGCAAAAATAATTTAACATCGTACTAAATAACTAAAATTTTGCGCCCTTAATTTTACTAATTAAATTTATTTAGACGGTTATTTGTATTATAATTGTCATAGAATAATTAAGGTGCCGTGACATTTGGCCATGCGCCATATGGCCATGCGTCATATTTCAAAATATGGCCATATGACACATTTGCAAGTGTCAAATGGCCATATTCGAAAACATGGCCATATTTCTTCAAAACACCTTTTTGAAAACGTTTACAAGCATTTTTTAAAAATTCACGCGAATTTTTAAAAAATACTTGTTAACGTATTGAAAAAGATGTGTTTCGCTCTGACAACAACAATTGAGCTCTTCAGTAAGAATTGTTGTTGCCTTTCTTAGACACATGTTTTTAGTCGATGGCTACCGACGTATTTATAAAATAAGCTGCACTGATGTGCTACAAATTATATAATTTCCAGGGGAATTTGGTTAAA
>OX439483.1:342065584-342094084 GCA_949320155.1 Melangyna quadrimaculata | reverse complement strand
AGCTGAGGGTACTGTCGTCAGCGAAACAGTTTAATGGATTAGAAGTTTCAGACAAAAGATCATTTATAAAAATAAGGAAGAGAGTCGGAGACAAAACGGAGCCCTGGGGCACACCAGCATTTATTTTGTGGATTTCAGACTTGAAACCGTCCAATACGACTTGTATTGAACGGTCCGAAAGGTAATTTCTAATCCAACGAAGAAGAGGTTCATCGAAACCAAATGCGCGCATTTTCGATAAGAGAGCTTGGTGCCAAACTCTATCAAACGCTTTTGAAATATCAAGTGCAATAATCTTACTTTCTCCAAAACGATGTAAAGATTTGTTCCACTGTTCGGTGAGATATACCATCAGATCACCAGTGGACCTATTGCTACGAAAGCCGTACTGCCGGTCATTAAGAAGCTTTCGTTCCTCGAGATATTTCTTGAGCTGGAAATTAATCAGCGTTTCCATGACCTTGGAAAGAAGGGACGTAAGTGCAATTGGCCGATAGTTAGAGGGTGAAGAAGATACGCCTTTTTTAGGGACAGGCTGGACAAATGCTGTTTTCCATCCACTCGGATAGAGACCAGTAGAGTAGGACAGATGGAAAAGCTTACGCAGTGGTTTTGCCAGCGTTGAAGAACACCTCTTCAGAACAATGGGAGGGATACCATCCGGGCCAGCGGATTTGTGTACATCGAGATCCTTTAGAACTCTAGCAACTGCACGAGTGCGAAAGAAGATTTGTCCCATAAAATCATTTACGCTCTCAAGTACAGGAGGAGTCATAACACTTTCTGGCAGCATCGAATTAACAGCAAACTGTGCTGCAAGCAAATTGGCTTTATCTTGCGAGCTGACAAAAGGAGTATCATTGAAGACGAGCGTTGGAACCGAGGACGAGGTGGTATTTCGTATGTTTTTTACAAATGACCAAAAATTTTTACTACCTTTGGGACATTGTAGTATTTTTTGTCGTAATTTTTGATCATGTAAAAATTTGGTTCTTCGAATATGAACGTTACAGGTCTTTCTAGCTTGTTGAAACTTTTTCCGGTTTTCCTCTGTAGGCTTGGCTTTATAACATCGGAAGCTTACTTCTCTAACCCTAATAACCTCTTTACAGCTCGAATCAAACCATGAGTTTTCTTTGGGTTTGATAGATTTCACCCTATTCGGGATAAAATTTCTCATTCCACAAGGAATCAAGTTTGTAATCATATCTGCACTGGCGTCAACATCACTATCGAGGAAGCATAGTGACCAGTTAAAGCTCTTGAAGAAATTATTGAGACCGTCCCAGTTGGCTTTCTCGTATTGCCAAACGGTTCTCTTTGGGATTTTTTCTTTAACTGTGATTTGGTGGCACGAGAAATTTGCAGATATGACACAATGGTCTGATGAGCCTAGAGGAGATAATACACTAATAGTGTATTTATTCGGGTCAGAGGTAAGGAACAAGTCTAGAGTGTTGGCGATTTGACCTGCAACGTCAGGAATCCGAGTAGGCTCGTCAACAAGCTGAGTCAGGTGGTTTAACTCAGCAAAAATCTCGACATACCTTCCTTCGGGTGTTGTCTGACCAGAATAGCGTAGCCACGAAGAATTGTGTACATTGAAATCGCCCGTAACAACGATTTCACTGTGCGGATAATGGGAAACAATTCTCAGGATTGAATCGGACAGCGCATCGAATTCGTTAGAAGTCGAATTACTATCCAAACTTGGGCTACGATAAATGAAACATGTATGTATGATGTGCTTATTGACGGTGAATTTTAACCACATGAAGTTAAAGTTTGTATTTAAACAAGGGCCATATTGTGGTTGAAGCTGATAAGCCACATCATTACGTACATATATTGCGAGACCGTGGTGTAGGAAAAATAAAGGCACTAAGCTATAACCAGGTAGGCTAAATTCGGAGTAATCAGAATTTTCACCTACCTGGGTTTCACTTAGTGCCAAGACTGCTGGCCTGTTTTTTACAGTATGTACGTACACAGCACAGAAATTCTTTCTCAGCCCCCGAATGTTGCTAGTATCGACCCTAAATTCACCTACCATTACGAAAAAACAAACGTTAAAAACCAAATCAGACAGTTATCTATGCTGATATTGAGTTTGGGCCCCAATAAAACTTCACAATACAAAACACTACCAGTGTTATGCCTTAGTAGTTCTGTTCTGTTCTGTTCTGTTCTGTTCTGTTCTGTTCTGTTCTGTTCTGTTCTGTTCTGTTCTGTTCTGTTCTGTTCTGTTCTGTTCTGTTCTGTTCTGTTCTGTTCTGTTCTGTTCTGTTCTGTTCTGTTCAGTTCTGTTCTGTTCTGTTCTGTTCTGTTCTGTTCTGTTCTGTTCTGTTCTGTTCTGTTCTGTTCTGTTCTGTTCTGTTCTGTTCTGTTCTGTTCTGTTCTGTTCTGTTCTGTTCTGTTCTGTTCTGTTCTGTTCTGTTCTGTTCTGTTCTGTTCTGTTCTGTTCTGTTCTGTTCTGTTCTGTTCTGTTCTGTTCTGTTCTGTTCTGTTCTGTTCTGTTCTGTTCTGTTCTGTTCTGTTCTGTTCTGTTCTGTTCTGTTCTGTTCTGTTCTGTTCTGTTCTGTTCTGTTCTGTTCTGTTCTGTTCTGTTCTGTTCTGTTCTGTTCTGTTCTGTTCTGTTCTGTTCTGTTCTGTTCTGTTCTGTTCTGTTCTGTTCTGTTCTGTTCTGTTCTGTTCTGTTCTGTTCTGTTCTGTTCTGTTCTGTTCTGTTCTGTTCTGTTCTGTTCTGTTCTGTTCTGTTCTGTTCTGTTCTGTTCTGTTCTGTTCTGTTCTGTTCTGTTCTATTCTGTTCTGTTCTGTTCTGTTCTGTTCTGTTCTGTTCTGTTCTGTTCTGTTCTGTTCTGTTCTGTTCTGTTCTGTTCTGTTCTGTTCTGTTCTGTTCTGTTCTGTTCTGTTCTGTTCTGTTCTGTTCTGTTCTGTTCTGTTCTGTTCTGTTCTGTTCTTGCCAGAACTATTTGACCAATTTGGATCGAATTTTCGAATTTCATCTTGTAATACTCTAGAATATTTGATTACAAATTTTTAGCATAATTGGACAATTTTTGATCTATTTTTTGATTGCTTAAAAATTACTTAGTTTTTCTGATTATTTTTTTTAATTCTTGGTTAGATAACAAGACAAATATAACATGAATTTAAAACTGATGTGGTCTTGTAGAAAATTTTATAACAAACAAGTTTATAGTGGACGGTTTTTTCCTTAGTTGCATATTTCCAAAGTTTTAAAGGAAAATGTCGAACAAAATGGGTTAGCGTTGAAAACTCAAAAATTAAGAGTGAAAGATTGAAATTGTATGGCGTTCGCGCCTGACTCTATCCAATGAATATGTGCAGTACAAGAAAGAAAGGACGTTTGTATCTCACTCTAACTGCAAAGGAATCCAATTTAGTTGTGTGAAAGAAATGATTGTCAAGGGTTTTCGTACTGCACGATACTGTATATTTGGACCGAAATTTTAAGAGAGTCTAATAAATTAAAAAATCCAATTTCAGTTAAATATTTATTTTCTTCCGCACGTATTCAAACTATAATCGAAAATATTCGTTCCAATAATCAACAATTTGGTCGGAAATCGTATTTTTCGAAGACGAGACCGAGTCGAGACTCAATTATACGAGAGCGACACGAGACTGACAAATTTCGATTTTAACGAGACCGAGACGAAACTTACAAAAGTCTCGCATGGTCTCGTCTCGTGGCCAGCTCTACTTAAAGTACAAATTCCAAAATCCAGAATCAAAAATAATTATCAGCTAGGTTCCAGAAATCACGTGAAATGAAAATGAAATCGAAGTTGAATATCGAGTGAATTTATTTTCCATGTTCCACATTTCGATCGATTTCATAATTTCGAAAGCTTTTCGAAATCACTTTAAGTGAAATCAAAAATAGCTTACATCTGTCATGCTGATTGATATTCGTTCTTCAATTTTCAATTTCGTTTTTCTTTTAATAAAATTAAAAAAAAAGTGATGTTTTCATTGCTGCGGTCTTGGAACTTGCGAAAAAAATATTTGCAATACAGAAAATTTAAAGGCGTACGTTGAGAGACGTTTCTAATCCATATGAATTGCTGATGCAGCGTGAGTAACTAATGGAAATTTTCAACAAAAGTTTTTTTTTTAAATTTATTATTTAATTCAGGTTTGTGTCATATTTTCGATTAAGTAAAGACGCCTTTAAAAGGTTGTTGGAAGCTGTTGCGCCGTATCTAGCAAAATCTTCCATTCCCTGCACATTGCAGCTACCTGCTGTTTTGAGATTTTTTTGCAGAAGGGAATTTTCAACAATTGTTCAGGAAATATGCTGATGTAGCCACGGGCCGTCAAAAATTTGTCCCAAATCTTTTCACGAGTCTTGAAAGTGTTAGATTAACTCTCAGTCAGATGCCGAACGAAACGACATTTCATGGATAAATTAAGTGTTCCTGGCGTCATAGGATGCACACACATTAAATTGTCGCAACCACATCAAGATCCTACCCTATTTTTTTTAACAGAAGAGGATACTTTTCAGTCAATGCACTAAATAATTAATTCTGTTTTCAATATTTTATTTATTTATTGCTTTTTAAAATAAACACACAAAAACTCGGACTTCGATTGTTTTTAATTAAAATAAAATCCTGAAATATAGGATCCTATGTTGAAATAAGTTATTTTACTTAAATTATATTTATAAAATATGAAAATTCATTTATATTTTAGAACGCAACAGCTTGCGTTCTCAGTTTCACTTGAGAATATCTCGTCTAATTGAAATCACGTGAAAATCGATCAAATCGAAATATGGAACACGGTAATTCGATCAGTTTTAACTTCGAAAAAAATTAAATTGATATCGATAAAACTGAAATGTGGAACACCAAATTTGATTTCACATCGATTTCAATTTAATTACGATAGAAAGTGATTTCTGGAACCTAGCTCTATATCTCGGATATGAAAATTACGCAATTCAAAATCTTAAATATGAAAATCTGGAAAATTTCAAGATTATGTAACTCAGAGTTTTTATATGTCAACTGAAATAAATTGGTCTATAAGATAATAGGTGCGTTTTTTTAAGGGTATCCCCAGAAGGCCTGGGGTGGAATCGGCTAAGGCGATAGTTGATCATCAAAATAAATGCTTTTGCTCCACGTAAGGTGATTATCAAATTGACTATCACTTTTTTGCTATAGTTTGTGGGTGACAGCTAATTAGGTGTCGTTTTCATACATTTTGCTTAATATTTTTGAGAAAGATAAGTTGTGTTAGCTAAGCTCCGCCATAAATCGATGTTAAAATGAAAAAAAAGTGAAAAAAGTTATCAAAGAAAAAATAAAATATAAGTGATCAGTATTGTTTGTATATACAGGGTGTCCAGTAAATAATGCATAACCTTGGAATGCCTTATAGTAGACTTTATGACCGTCCTGAAAACTAATTAAAAAAAAATCTTTCCCAACCACAAGAAAAGATATGTGCATTTTTTTGTTCAGTGTATTATTTTTTGCGTTACTTTACTACAAGTGAATGAATTCCATTCAAGTAATGTTGCAATCGGCCCTAGAAGTTAAGAGCTTGGATTTATCACAAGGATAACATCATAAAAACAGGCAATCAATCAAAAATCTAACTTGTTGATTGCATGATATTATTTTCACGTTTAATTTGTTAATTTTTAAATCATTTGTTTTTGCTAAATTGACTCTCGTGTTTCTGATTTTCACCAATAACTTCCTATTGGTTCAAGGTGCAATAATAAAGTATACCATTTTGAAATCCACATTTAACGCGCATATTTTTAAAATAGTTGGCCACTTAGGTATTCATGCATTTTTTCATAACAGAGATGATTTAACTTTTTCAAAAATTATTTTCTTTCACATTTTGCATCGAAAATCAAATTTAAATAATTTTTTTCTCTAAGAATTCCAACAGTTATTATAATTTTTGTCTTCTTATGTTTTGACACAAACAATGTGAAATATTGCTACGAAAAAAAAAACGGTTGAATTCATTCACTTGTAGTCGTGGTATTCAAAAACGTAAAGTAACGCAAAAAATAATACACTGAACAAAAAAATGCAAATATCTTTTCTTGTGGTTGGGATAGATTTTTTTTTAATTAGTTTTCAGGACGGTCATAAAGTCTACTACGAAGCTTTCCAAGGTTATCCATTATTTAATGGACACCCTGAATATATATAGGTACTCCAAAGCAAAGTTTCTATGCAAACGAACGAGAAATTACAAAACATTTCAATTGCTCAGGAAGAAACCAAGGAATAAAGGAAATATTCTGGAGTACATAGCATTTCTCCAGCTAGGTTAAAAATTGTGTTTTGCTTATTTTAAACGAGTTAAGCATCGTACTATCCCCTAACATTTTACTTAAGTTAAAATCACCAACTCATTATTTTATCTTTTTAGTATCGTACTTAATCCATATGAGAAATTTTGAGATATTTACTCCAGGATAAGATGGATCCGAAGGTTCCAGGTTCGAGTCCTGCTGGTACCCAACTTTTTTTTCTTTTTTTTTTTTTGTAAATAATGAAGTTAAAATGATAAAAATATAAATATCGGGTACTTATTTAAAGCTCATGATGGGTTTCCATCAACATATAACTAATTTACAACGCATAAAAACAATAATTGTGTTCATCAAATTCAAACCCTACAAATGTTCTGCTTTTTTTAATGATCACTTTACGCAGAACAAAGAAAAGTTGATAATCAAAATTGATTATCAAATCAGCGACAGTCAACTATCGCCTTAGCCGGTTCCACCCCTGATCCCTTAACAAAAGAAAAAAGAAAAAACAAATTCATTCTTCCAATAAACAAAATATACATATTATCACAGGATAATAAATATAAGTAATGAACATAATTTCAATGTAAATAACACAGCAGCATATCACATTAAACTTATAATATTTATATAGGTATGTGCGCATAGGTTCAAAAGTAAAAGAAAAAAACACAGTTTATCTTACACAGCACTAAAATAAGTTTGGGCATTTATTTTTTTCGTTTCACAACCAGAAATCAAAACGATTATAAGTAAACGGACTACCTATATTAATACTTTTAACATCAATACAAATTATGTGCCAAACCGCACGCGCTCGAAAATCCAGTCAAATAAACCCTTTTTCTTATTTCAGTTAGCCAAATACTTTTTTAATGGCTTTTAATTTTTTTCCAAACTACCAAGAAAAAACCAAATCTATGAAACAAAAAAAAAGCAAACGGTAACAATTTTGTCTTCAAGTAGGTATCCTTCAAAGCGTAGAAAAAGCTTCCATCCTGAAAGCTCCCTTATAAAATCCAAAGAAAAATATGTATTTGTAAGCATTACCATTGCCACAGTAACTCTGATTTGATGTGCTTGTTTTTGGACACACAAAGATTGTTAACGAAAATACGGTCAGTGCGGGTGTACGGCTTGAGCCGTTCGAAAATCATGTCATAGTGGGTTGTACGCTTGATTAGGGATGCAAACGATACGTCGATGTTTTTGTCTTAAAACATCGATGTATCGATGTTATTTGGAGCGATGTTTTAACATCGATGTTTTTTTGTTTTCTCACACAGAATTTTTAAAATTGCCTGATTTTGCACCAGAGTTAGTGTTGCTTGGCTTGTGAACACCAAAAACTTGTTTTTACATTGAACGCGCCCATTCATTCATCCCCAAGATAGTTGACATTGACAGCTGACAATGTCATTAAGAAAGCGGAAATAACGAATAAAGAACCAAAGAATATAAACAAACGTTTTTCAAAAAATTGAATTCGATTCTGGCACTAGCAACTACATTAGATCCAATATTCAAATTACTCCATTTAAAGGCTCATCCCTTGGCTAAACGTAAAATAATTTCTTATTTGAATGAAAGGAATGTGGCCAATATTTCATATTCTTCTGAGGAGTCCGAAAAAGAAGAATAGCTTTTTGATATTTGGACATATATCGCAAACATTTGGTACATCTAAACATCAAGTCCACACAGTCCTCTTCCTCCATCTTCACAACAACGGAGTGCTGATGTATCTGGGGTCAGCTGTAGCAAGTAAACTCAAAATCTGGTAGAAATGTGGAAGTATATGAAAAATGTGTTTCCGGGACTTTATAAACAGGCTACCAAATATTTGCCCATTGTGGCTACGTCAGTTCCAAGTGAACAACTTTTTTCTAAGGCTGTGGCGACTATTACCCAACAACGAAACCGTTTGACAGGGAGAAGATTGTTTAAGTTGTTATTTTTAAATTCTGTTTTGAATAAATAAAGTAATACATATTTCCTTATTTCTAAATGACTGCTTATCTCTTTTATTTTGGGTAGAATTAAGACACTTTATAGGTACTTTTTAGATGATTCGCTAAAAAATTAAAGAAACGAGAAATAAGAAGTCCTTAAATTTACTTTTTGGGTTTTTCAAAAAACATCGATGTTTTTAAGGCCGGTGTTTTTTTTGGAAACATCGATACATTGAACCATCGATGTTTTTTTTACGATGTTTGCATCCCTACGAGAAAATGCACATACAGATAGTGGTTATTTAAGGGGATTTGAGATATTTTTATATGCAGCAGGCACCCTTTGGAATAGGAAAGCTCTCCCATAAGGCCTGTACAGTACTGCACATATTCATTGGACAGAGTATAGATACCAAGGTATTGTTGATTTGTCAAACGAACATTTTGAAAAACTTTTTATTTTTTATTTATAGGTATTTTTATTAACAGGTACCTATACTATTTTACGGATATAAGAAACACTCATATATAAGATAAACTCGCTTATAAGAAATGCAGTCCGAAATACCGTGTCTTTTTCTTTGAAATCCATTTGAAATTGATCGTATAAAAGAAAATCGTATATAAGAAAAACACCACTATAAGAAATCATTTCTTTGCAGGCAAGCATAAGATGGTGACTGCGAGCTAACCCTACATCAGAAGGCGTCTCTTTCGGACGTTGAGAAGACAATTTTTAAAGCGCTTGCTAATAGCAAAGTGATCAATTAAGTTCGCTGTACATTGGCGATCTGTGGATAACCAACTAATCTTGTACGAGATCCTATGCTCGAACAGAGTACCTCCAATGACTAGCTGATTTGCATTACAGAAGCTCAACAAATCGCTCTCCATTGTCGTTCCGTTGTTCGATACCGTGGTTACCCAGAACGTGCTTCAGCGCTGTGTTGTCCTGACCAACCTTAGCATTAACCATTAAGATCTCCCATTACGATAGTGATGTCTCCATTTGGCGAGCTTCTGAAAACCGCGCTAAGTTGCCTGTAAAATTCGTCCTTCTCGGCGTCCGACGCTTCCTCAGTTGGGGCATAGCATTGGATGATGGTGATTTTTCTAAATTTACGCTGGAACCTGGCTGTCTATAGCCTGTCGTTGATGGGTTTTCAGGTTATAAGAGTTTTGCCGCGCCTTTGGAGTCAACATTAAACCTACGCCGGAAAATCGGGAGCTTCCAACTTGTTTTCCAGAGTAAATAAAGAAAGTGCTTTTCGAAGGTGAATCCACCTGCCCTGCGCTCAACCACCACACTTTACTCAGACCCAAGATGTCCAGGTTGTTCCGTAGGAATTCTTTCTCAAGTTGGAGGAATCTGGCGTTGTTAGGGCCTTCTTCGCGGTTGTCGAAAAGAGTTTTAACATTCCAGAATCCAATCTTTGTCCTTTTTCGATAGCCAAAAGTCGTCATCGTTAGATCACTCCTTATCCGATGCTGTAGTTGCCGATTCGAAGCGGTTGATTTCTTAACATGTGGTAGGTTGCCAACCCGTCACACGACACCCAGACCCGGAGGGCCGGATCCTTGTGTAGCTTAAGGGCAGCAGGCTGGATAATCCGATACCAGTAGCCCACTACGGAGATATGAGTTCTGCCGTTGACCCTTCAAGGGTTCCTCCGCCACCATCTCTATTTCAGCACCCTGGCTTGTACTGAAAACATCTTTTTAGCTTATGTTTGTTTATTTTTTATTTATCTGTTGTCTTTTTTCCTTACACTTTTGTTAATGCGAGAACCCACGATTATAGTACTGTTGTAATGTACATATATGATAGATAATCAAAATATGGATCATTTTTGATTATAAAATACCGCTGCCAAAATAAAAAAGCAGACAGTTACACCAAACATATTCATTACATAAACATAAAGATAACATTTTGATTTCTTTCCAACAAAACAAATAGTTATGTATAATAAAAACACTAATAAGAAAAATATCAGTACATTTAATACTTATTTGCGTAACATAAAATAGCACCACAGCAACACTTCCGTTGAAATGTGATTTAGTGCAGAGCTTAGACATGGATTTCCGTATATTAAATTTTGACGTTTAACTAGCGACTAAACTGGAGACAAAATTTCGTTATTGGTATGTGATTTTTCTGAAATCTGGAGATTTATATTTAACTATTTGCTAAATTTGATTATTAGTAATGCCCCTTTTCCACGAACGAATGTACCAAGATTAAAGATGTGTTTATTCCCAACTCATCCTTACTGATCCTACTAAAAAACCCATCTGAAGAAAAGATCAACCTTACCTACAACCTAACCATCTAAAAACTAAATAAGTTTTTTTCAGGGCTACTGCCTCTTGCGAGGAATTGACAAGTATCGAAGAGTATCACTTGTCACGAATAAGTGCTTCTCGTCTAGCCGTTCGGATTCGGCATAAAATTGTAGGTCCCTTCCATTCTTGTCGAAAGGCGCACACATGAATGGTTGCGAGTTTTTAGTCACTAGGCCCTGGTTCTTCATGAGCCGTTGTGCCACGCGATTTATTTTTTTTTTAACCTACAAGATAATCTGAACTAAAAATGGAAAACTATATTTAAATTAATTATTATTAAATTAATTAAATTATATTTTTGTTTTATGTATACATTTGAATTTTATAATATTATCCTTATTTACCTTTAATTCGAGCTGGTAGTCCTAGTAGCTAAAGCTCAGTTAGTTATTTTAGCATTGTAATTTTCTTATACAGTACAACACGGATATAAAAAACTCTGATAATCCAACAAATTTCTTTCTTATATCCGAGTTTTTTCTTATACGCAAACAACGGATAAAAGAAAGACTATTTCCTATTCAGTCATAAAACAGACACAAAACCAAGCAATAACACATATTTACTGAGTATTCTAGCACTTTTAAAGCTGTTTCTGCAAAAAAGCTATCATTGTCAATGAAACCATATTGGGTGCAAACTAGTTTTGGCAAAGGTAACTTCAAAAATGATGAAGTCAATTTCTTATAGGTATGCGTACTTTTTTGTTCTTATGATTAATATTAGTGCAAAGAAATGATTTCTTATAGTGGTGTTTTTCTTATATAAGAGTTACTTTTATACGATCAATTTCAAAGAGAATTCAAAGAAAAAGACACAGTGTCTCGGGCTGCATTTCTTATAAGCGAGTTTATCTTGTATATGAGTGTTTCTTATATCCGTAAAATAGTGTAGGTACCTGTTAAAAAAGATACCTATAAATAAAAAATAAAAAGTTTTTCAAAATTTTCGCTTGACAAATCAAAAATACCTTCGTATCTATACTCTGTCCAATGAATATGTGCAGTACTGTACAGGCCTTATGGGAAGTGTTGCTGTGGTGCTATTTTATATTACGCAAATAAGTATTTAATGTACTGATATTTTGCTTATTAGTGTTTTAGTTATACATAACTATTTGTTCTGTTGGAAAGAAATCAAAATGTTATCTTTATGTTTTTTGAATGGATATGTGTGTTGTAACTGTCAGCTTTTTTATTTTGGCAGCGGTATTTTATAATCAAAAATGTTCCATATTTTGATTATCTATCATATATGTACATTATAACGGCACTATAATCGTGGGTTCTCGCATTAACAAAAGTGTAAGGAAAAAAGACAACAGATAAATAAAAAATTAACAAACATAAGCCAAAAAGATATTTTCAGTACTAGCCAGGGTGTTGAAATAGAGATGGTGGCGGAGGAACCCTTGAATGGTCAACGGCAGCACTCATATCCCCGTAGTAGGCTTTTGGTATCGGATTATCCAGCCTGCTGCCCATATATTACACAAGGATCCGGCCCTCCGGGACTGCGGGTCGTGTGACGGGTTGGCAACCTACCACATGTAAAGAAATCAACCGCTTAGATTCGGCAACTACAGCCTCCGATAAGGAGTGCTCCAACGATGACGACTTTTGGCTATCGAACAAGGACAAAGATATTATTCTGTAATGTTAAAACTCTTCTCGATAGCCGCGAAGAAGGCCCTAACAACGCCAGATTCCTCCAACTTGAGAAAGAATTCCTAAGGTACAACCTGGACATCTTGGGTCTGAGTGAAGTGAGGTGGTTGAGCGCAGGGCAGGTGGATTCACCTTCGAAAAGCACTTTCTTTATTTACTCTGGAAAACAAGTTGGAAGCTCCGGATTTTCCGGCGTACGTTTAATGTTGACTCCAAAGGCGCGGAAAAACTCTCACAACCTGGAAACCCATCAACGACAGGATATTGACAGCCAGGTTCCAGAGCAAATTTAGAAAAATCACCATCATCTAATGCTATGCCCCAACTGAGGAAGCGTCGGACGCCGAGAAGGACGAATTTTACAGGCAACTTAGCGTGGTTTTCAGAAGTTCGCCGAATGGAGACATCACTATCGTAATGGGAGATCTTAATGCTAAGGTTGGTCAGGACAACACAGCGCTGAAGCACGTTCTGGGTAACCACGGTATCGGGGAACGGAACGACAATGCTTCTGTAACGCAAATCAGCTAGTCATTGGAGGTACTCTGTTCGGGCATAGGATCCCGCACAAGATTAGTTGGTTATCCACAGATAGCCAATGTACAGCGAACTTAATTGATCACTTTGCTATTAGCAAGCACTTTAAGAATTGTCTTCTCGACGTCCAAAACAGACGCCGTGCTTATGTAGGGTTAGCTCGCAGTCACCATCTTATGCTTGCCTGGGTTCGACTTCGAATTGCTTCAGTGCATATATGGAAATCGGCAAAATTTCCTGCGTACACCCAGGTACAATACCGACAGAATACGGGATCCTGCAGTGCGCTTAAGATATAAGGACCGCCTCGCCGCAGAAGCAGTAGTAATCAGCTTTGCCACGCCAGAAAATGCAGCCCAACACTGGAGCAATGTGAAAAAGGCCTTTGCAACTGCCGCAACTGAGTCTGTGGGTATAAGGCAGAGAAACCAAATCACAGGGCTCTCTGCAGATACATGGAGTAAGATTGAAGAAAGGAACGCAATTAGATCCCAACTTGCGGCTGCCCCAGTAGGTAAGAGATTAAACATCGTGTCTCAGTACCGTAGGAAAAGAAAAGAAGTGCAGCGTAGTATCAAACGTGACATAAGAAGGCGCATAAATGTCCTCGCAGAACAGGCAGAGGAAGCAGCATCTAGGTGCGACAGTGGTACCGTCTACAAGATAATCTAGGATGTAGACGGCACCCTGCTTGTTACGGATGAGGATCAGCTCAGGAGATGGAAGGAAAGTTTTGCTAACGTGCTCAACCACATAGACGATAGCGGAGGTGTTCCAGCCCCTAACCAAAATGAGCAATTCGCAGCAACTAGTTCCCGTATTCGCACCTACCCTCCTAGTTTAGCCGAGATAATATCAGCGATCAGATCCCTCAAGAACAATGAATGAAAAAAGGTATGATCGTCAAACTACCAAAAAAGGGAAAACATACGAATTTTGGAAACTGGAGAGGGCAGTGGCGATTCCTGGTCCTTAGTATTGGTTGAGCTAGGTGGTCTGGGCAGGTTAAAATAAAAAAAATCATACTTTTTTTTTTAATTTGATTGATAACGACAATTAATAAAAAAACGTTAATAAATTATAGGTATAAAATAAAAGTTCGAAAATGTATCGATACATAAATTCGCTTTGTCGCGTCGTTTGACGGAAAAAAAAATTTTCGCCGACTTTGTTGTGGTCAAAGAAGGACACTTAAGTTGGCACTGATTTTTGTACACGTACTTTGAACCCTTATACATAAAACATAATGTTTATGCTTTAGGTCTATATTTGTAGCTAAGTATCTAAATCAGACGACGTTTCAAACGTGGTTACGTTTTTCTTCAGGTCTCAAAAACATAGTTATTAATATTTTATAGCTTCAATTTTTAAAAATTATAAAATATGTACTTACAAATTTTTTTCTTATAAAATAATATCAACGTTTAATCCTCTTTTGGTTGTATTTTGGTTTTTGAACGCAACTATTATTCTTTTTAATATTAAGAAATGTCTTGAAAAAGACGTTTTTTTAAATCAAAAGTTCGAATAATAATAAATATTTCAAACTATATTTATTATATTTTGAATAATAATTCAAAATATTTTAAATAATTCTAACCTACAAAACAAGTTAAAAATAAATTCTAAGTTTTAGTTTATTGCCTTTCAATGAGTTGACCATATATGCTGCTAAGTCACGAAGAATTATTATCATAAAATATAGTTATAATATTTATATCTTTTTTTAAGCAACTTTGGTACTGAATTTAAAAGTTTCAAAAACTGTTCACTTGGATTAAAAAAAGATGTAAACATCTATTATAAATATATTTCATGATTTTATGGTTCTAAGTAAGTGTACAAAAATCAGTGCCAACTTAAGTGTCCTACTTTGACCACCGCAATGTTTGCATCATAATTGTGTTGCACTTAGTTAGCATCATATTTCTTGCCAAAACTATTTCACCGATTTGGATCGAATTTCGTCTTGTGATACTCTAGAGCCTAGACTATTTGATTCCAAATTTTTAGAAGAATTGGACAATTTTTGACATATTTTTTGAGTGCTTCAAATTTACTTAGTTTTTTCAGATTTTTTTTTTAATTCATGGTTAGATAGCAACACAAATATAACATGCATTTAAAATTGATGTTGTTTTGTAGAAAATTTTATAAAAAACAAGTTTATAGTGGACGGTTTTTTCATAAGTTGCATATTTCCAAAGTTATAAAGGAAATTGTCGGAAAAAAGGGGTGATTTTAGCGTTTTTTTCACTGTTGCTGCAAACTTGGCTATATACTACTCTAACATGCCCCAACAACATATCAATAATGCAGAACTACATCGCGCTTTGCGAATTTAGCACTTTTTTTTGTGTAATTATTCACTGTGCTAAAAGAACTCAATCTCAATGTTTACCCATATCAATCAAAGATCACTAATAACAAAACAATGCATTCATCCTTCCTACCGCATTTTCCCAGAAATATACGAATAATATACGAAAGCAAAAAAGAGAATGACAAAAAAAACGTACCCAAAATGTACCTGGAGCTGCTTGCATACCTAATGTATCGTGCCTTATCGCATCATACTTACGCTTACGCTTTCATTTATTTAGCTGGGCTTTGCTTAGGACATTGTGTAGTAAAACGCTCTTGTATTCTAGATTGTATTGTATTTGTGCTTGTATTTGTAATTTGTATAGATATTATTAAAAATTGTATGAAATTGTGCAGCGCAGATGTTGCAAGCTAAAATGTTTCAAGGGAGACTTGTTCTATGAGAGTTTTATGTTGTGTGTCTGCAGGAAAATATAATTGAGAACAATATTGGGGTAGGTTAGGTAGGTATATATTTTTTTTTTTAATTATTTCAATGCTCTTTGTAGAGAATTTGGTTTTGGTATCGCATATTGTAACGCTGAGGCAGATAGGAAGATGGGAGTTTTGTGTTGTGTGAAGGAAAATATGATTTGAAAATAGGTAGGTAGGTAGGTAGGTGGGTAGGTGGGTAGGTTTTTTGTATTTATAGTATTGATTATTGTATGAAATCATTATCATTATTTCAAAATTGCCATTTGTTACTTTTTGAAAATAAAAAGTACATCATACAATTTATTCATTTAAATTCTTGGTTTAGCGGCGATAAACCTGCTAACTGGGAGGAATCGCCACTGGGAGTGGGATCTGTGTCCTCCCCGCGGTGGCAAAGATAACGGCGAAAATAATCTTGGAACGAATAAAAGAACATCTTGATTCTACTCTCGACAAAGAGCAAGCGGGATTTCGTGCAGGCTCATCCTACATAAATCACATCAACACCTTGAGGACCATAATAGAACAATGCGTGGAGTTCCGCTCCCCTCATCATTTGTTCTTCATCAACTTCGAAAAGTCTTTCGATAGTTTGAATCGAGATTTCATTTGGTCAGCTTTACGCAGGAGAGGAGTACCCGAGAAGATTATCGCCGTTATAAAGGCTACCTATGAGGGTGCATCGTGTCAGGTCTTACACAACGGAAAGGTATCAGAGGGCTTCGATATACATATCGGAGTTCGTCAAGGATGTTTGCTATCTCCACTACTTTTTCTGGTGATTTTAGGGGATGTCCTTCATGCAGCTCAAGCGGAGCAAGCGCGTGGAAATCGATGGACGATGTTTTCGTTCCTGCAACATCTTGATTACGCTGACGATATTTATTTGCTCTCGCACAACATTATGGATCTTCACCATATGGTGAGTAATCTGGAATGCGAGGCAAACAAAGACGGTTTGAGGATTAACGCCGGGAAAACAAAAATCCTCAACATTTCTGAATCTTCTTCTCAAGTTGTCGTTGCGGAAAGGCAGGTTGAAGTGGTGGACAACTTCCTGTAACTCGGTAGTGTTGTCTCAAAAGACATCGCGGCGGTGGTACGGATGAAGATGTTAGCTGCCGAATCGGCAAAGCTAAAGCTGCTTTCAGCATGCTGTCTAAAGTTTGGAGGAGCAACGTCTACAGTACGAAGACCAAGCTGCGACTGTTCCGCTCGAACGTAGAGTCAGTATCAGTACTACTATATGGGTGTAGTACATGGAAAGTGACAAGGAAGCTACAAACTTTCGAAAATAGATGTCTTCGATAAGGATTTTTTGGTCGAACACCATCTCCAACCAAGAACTCCTCCGGAGAATGGGCCAAAGTCCTTTTGACATCGTTATTAGAAATAGAAAGTGGTAGTGGATTGGTCACACCCTACGACGTGGTGCAGACTCTATTGCAAGGCATGCAATGGAGTGTGATCCTCTCATCCAAGATGGCAGAAGACCTGGGGGCCAGAGAAAATCTTGGCGCAGAACAGTCGAGAAGGAATCACAAAAGCTCGGTAAAAGTTGGAGAGAGGGGTCAAGGATCTAAGTAAAGTAAAAAGAGATGGGTACATTTCTTTTGCTGTCGATCTGATCTACTTAGTTTTATTTTCTGGGGATAATCCGCATGAATCATGAACTAATACATTTTATACTTCTACCCTCGACCGATTACACATTTAAAATTTGTATTCTTTTGTCAACTGTATCGTTCAACGCACAAAGCGAAATGAATTTATTTGAACTAACTGCTTCATTTTTTCAAAGGAAACATGAATAATACTCACTACTTATCCTTATTTTGTCTGCCTTACTGTCACCTCCATACCGTAATTTTAAGATCGAAATCTGAGTTTACCAACGAAAAATCCAATTAAAATGCATGTGCTTGCTTAAAGCTTTGGCTACTAAAATAAAATAAATTCAAATTCGTTCAAGTACTTACGTACTTTAAGTATCTACTGAAAAAAATTCGTTTTAAAAAAAAATACGGCAATACCTAATAACTGAACTCATTCTACCAAATGTATTTCTTATAGCACGAACAATAAATTATTTAAATCCTAAGTGGCCTTTAGGTCTATGTTGAAATTGTTTTTTTTTTTTTTTTTTAATAAGAAGACTTTCGAACGTGGTTGCGTTCTTCTTCAGGTCTCTCAGAATTTGTTTTTCTTCTGTGCTTAAAATGTGAAGCCATTAACTGGACAGTGATAGAAAGTGATACTAGTTTTAATTTTTGCTGTCCAATAAGTGTTAAATTATTTTCAATTCAAATTATTTTATTGCGTCGTTTTAAATATTAATTTATTTCAAATTAAAATTTCCAATTTTCAAATTTAAAATCAAAACAAACAACTAATGTAAATTTCCAAAAAAAAAAACAAAAAGCAAGTACAATAGACCAAGTCAGCAATAATAATAATTTTGTATATACAACTCATGTACTATGTTGAAATTTGTTTTGTATTGTTCTGATACTGTAATTTGTTTGTTTTTTAAAGCTAAATAAATATAAACCCCTGAGGAAGCTGGAAAAAAACCAGGCGAATCGTAGGGTAAAATGTGAATTTGTTTTATTAATTAATTGCATTCAACTCAAAGGATCATAAAAGCCCAAAACCATTAACTATAAAGTTTTAATATATGATAAGCTTACATAACACATAAATATTGTTCGATTATTTGAAATGTCCGAATTTCGTTCTGAGATAAATAAATAAACTGGCAACAGCAGGAAATTCTACCATTTTTAAAAATGAAAAAGTGGTACTAAACTATGATAAATCAGTATCACAAATCAGTATGAGGTTCGAGATGACCGCCTTTTTTGTTCCATCAACGATAAGTATACACTTGATGCTGATACAAAAATTGTTTATCACGCGTGCTTGCATTGAACACAAATTTTATAGTGAAATTAATACATTTTGTATTAGATTTTAATACTTCTTGTATAAGATTTTATTACATCTTGTATTAGATTTGAATACAATTTGTATTAGATTTTAATACATCTTGTATGAGATTTTAATACATTTTGTATTTGATTTTAATACATCTTGTAATATAGTTTAATACATCTTGTATTAGATTTTAATACATTTTGTATTAGATTTAAATACATCTTGCATTAGATTGTAATACATTTTGTATTAGATTTTGATACATCTTGTATTAGATTTTAATACATTTTGTATAAGATTTTAATACATCTTGTATTGGATTTTAATACAGTTTGTATTAGATTTTGAGACATCTTGTATAAGATTTTAATACATTTTGAATAAGATTTTAATACATTTTGTATTAGATTTTAAAACATCTTGTATTAGATTTTAATACATTTTGTATAAGATTTTAATACATCTTGTATTGGATTTTAATCCAGTTTGTATTAGATTTTGATACATCTTGTATTAGATTTTAATACATTTTGTATAAGATTTTAATACATTTTGTATTGGATTTTAATACAGTTTGTATTAGATTTTAATACATCTTGTATTAGACTTTAATACATTTTGTATTAGATTTAAATACATATTGTATTAGATTGTAATAAATTTTGTATTAGATTTTAATACATCTTGTATTAGATTTTAATACAATTTGTATTAAATTTTAATACATCTTGTATTTGATTTTAATACATTTTGTATTAGATTTGAATACATCTTTTATGAGATTTTAATACATTTTGTATTTGATTTTAATACATCTTGTAATATATTTTAATACATCTTGTATTAGATTTTAATACATTTTGTATTAAATTTTAATACATCTTGTATTAGATTTTAATACATTTTGTATTAGATTTTAATACATCTTGTATTAAATTTTAATATATTTTGTATTAGATGTTAATACATCTTGTATGAGATTTTAATACAGTTCGTATTAGATTTTAATACATCTTGTATAAGATTTTAATTCATTTTGTATTAGATTTTAATACATCTTGTATTAGATTTTAATACATTTTGTATTAGATTTTAAAACATCTTGTATTACATTTTAATACATTTTTATTAGATTTCAAAACATCTTGTATTAGATTTTAATACATTTTGTATTAGATTTAAAAACATCTTGTATTACATTTTAATACATTTTGTATTAGATTTCAAAACATCTTGTATTAGATTTTAATACATTTTATAATACATTTTAATACATCTTGAATAAGAATTAAAAACATTTTGTATTAGATTTAAATACATCTTGTATTAGATTGTAATACATTTTGTATTAGATTTTAATACATCTTGTATTAGATTTTAATAGATTTTGTATTAAATTTTTATACATCTTGTATTAGATTTTAATACATTTTGTATTAGATTTTAATACATCTTGTATTAGATTTTAATACATTTTGTATTAGATTTTAAAACATCTTGTATTAGATTTAATACATTTTGTATTAGATTTAAATAGATCTTGTATTACATTTTAATACATTTTGTAATAGATTTTAATACATCTTTATTTTAATACTTCTTGTATAAGATTTTAATACATTTTCTATTAGATTTTAATACATTTTGAATTAGATTTAAATACATCTTGTATTAGATTTTAATAGATTTTGTATTAAATTTTAATACATCTTGTATTAGATTTTAATACATTTTGTATTAGATTTTAATACATCTTGTATTAGATTTGAATACATTTTGTATTTGATTTTAATACATCTTGTAATATATTTTAATACATCTTGTATTAGATTTTAATACATTTTGTATTAAATTTTAATACATCTTGTTTTAGATTTTAATACATTTTGTATAAGATTTGAATACATCTTGTATTAAATTTTAATATATTTTGTATTAGATGTTAATACATCTTGTATGCGATTTTAATACAGTTCGTATTAGATTTTAATACATCTTGTATTAGATTTTAATTCATTTTGTATTAGATTTTAATACATCTTGTATTAGATTTTAATACATTTTGTATTAGATTTTAAAACATCTTGTATTAGATTTTAATACATTTTGTATTAGATTTAAATACATCTTGTATTACATTTTAAATCATTTTGTATTAGATTTCAAAACATCTTGTATTAGATTTTAATACATTTAATAATAGATTTTAATACATCTTGTATTAGATTTTAATACATTCTGTATTAGAATTTAATACATCTTGTATTATATTTTAATACATTTTGTATTAGATTTAAATACATCTTGTATTAGATTTAAATACATTTTGTATTAGATTTTAATATATCTTGTATTAGATTTTAATACATTTTGTATTATATTTTAAAATATCTTGTATTAGATTTTAATACATTTTGTAAAAGATTTTAATACATCTTGAATAAGAATTAAAAACATTTTGTATTAGATTTAAATACATCTTGTATTAGATTGTAATACATTTTGTATTAGATTTTAATACATCTTGTATTAGATTTTAATAGATTTTGTATTAAATTTTAATACATCTTGTATTAGATTTTAAAACATTTTGTATTAGATTTTAATACATCTTGTATTAGATTTTAATACATTTTGTATTAGATTTTAAAACATCTTATATTAGATTTAATACATTTTGTATTAGATTTAAATACATCTTGTATTACATTTTAATACATTTTGTAATAGATTTTAATACATCTTTATTTTAATACTTCTTTTATAAGATTTTAATACATTTTCTATTAGATTTCAATACATCTTGTATTAGATTTTAATACATTTTGTATTAGATTTAAATACATCTTGTATTAGATTGTAATACATTTTTTATTAGATTTTAATACATCTTGTATTAGATTTTAATACATTTTGTATTAGATTTTAATATATCCTGTATTAGATTCAAATACATTTTGTATTAGATTTTAATACATCTTGTATGAGATTTTAATACATTTTGTATTAGATTTTAATACATCTTGTAATATATTTTAATACATCTTGTTTTAGATTTAAATACATTTTTTATAAGATTTAAATACATCTTGTATTAGTTTGTAATACATTTTGTATTAGATTTTAATACATCTTGTATTAGATTTTAATACATTTTGTATAAAATTTTAATACATCTTGTATTAGATTTTAATACATTTTGTATTAGATTTTAATACATCTTGTATTAGATTTTAATACATTTTGTATTAGATTTTAAAACATCTTGCATTAGATTTTAATACATTTTGTATTAGATTTAAATATATCTTGTATTACATTTTAATACATTTTGTATTACATTTTAATACATCTTGTATTAGATTTTAATACATTTTGTATTAGATTTTAAAACATCTTGTATTAGATTTGAATACATTTTGTTTTAGATCTTATTACATTTTGTAGTAGATTTAAATACATTTTGTATTAGATTTTAATACCTCTTGTATTAGATATTAATACATTTTTTATTAGATTTTAATACATCTTGTATTAGATTGTAATACATTTTGTATTAGATTTTAATACATCTTGTATTAGATCTTAATACATTTTGTATTATATTTTAATGTATCTTGTATAAGATTTGTATACATCTTGTATTAGATTTTAATGCATCTTGTATTAGATTTCAATACATTTTATATTAGATTTAAATACATCTTATGTTATCTTGTTATACATTTTGTATTAGATTTTAATGCATCTTGTATTAGATTTTAATACATTTTGTATTAAATTTGAATACATCTTGTTTAAGATTTAAATACATTTTGTATTAGATTTCAATACATCTTGTATTAGATTTAAATACATTTTGTGCTAGATTTTAATACATCTTTCATTAGATTTTTATACATTTTGTATTAGATTTTAATACATCTTGTATTAGATTTTAATGCATCTTGTATTAGATTTTAATACATTTTGTATTAAATATGAATATATCTTGTATTAGATTTAAATACATTTTCTATTAGATTTCAATACATATTGTATTAGACTTTAATATATTTTGTATTAGATTTAAATACATATTGTATTAGATTGTAACAAATTTTGTATTAGATTTTAATACATCTTGTATTAGATTTCAATACAATTTGTATTAAATTTTAATACATCTTGTATTAGATTTTAATACATTTTCTTGTATTAGATTGTAATACATTTTGTATAAGATTTTAATATATCTTGTATTAGATTTTAATACATTTTGTATTAAATTTTAATACATCTTGTATTAGATTTTAATACATTTTTTATTAGATTTTAATACATCTTGTATTAAGTTTTAATATATTTTGTATTAGATGTTAATACATCTTGTATTAGATTTTAATACATTTCGTATTAGATTTTAATACATCTTGTTTTAGATTTGAATTCATTTTGTATTAGATTTTAATACATCTTGTATTAGATTTTAATACATTTTGTATTAGATTTTAATACATCTTGTATTAGATTTCAATACAATTTGTATTAAATTTTAATACATCTTGTATTAGATTTTAATACATTTTCTTGTATTAGATTGTAACACATTTTGTATTAGATTTTAATACATCTTGTTTTAGATTTTAATACATTTTGTATTTAATTTTAATACATCTTGTATTAGATTTTAATACATTTTATAAAAGTTTTTAAAACATCTTGTATTAGATTTTAATGCATTCTGTATTAGAATTTAATACATCTTTTATTATAATTTAATACATTTTGTATTAGATTTAAATACATCTTGTATTAGATTTAAATACATTTTGTATTAGATTTTAATACATCTTGTATTAGATTTTAATACATTTTGTATTATATTTTAAAATTTCTTGTATTAGATTTTAATACATTTTGTAAAAGATTTTAATACATCTTGAATAAGAATTAAATACATTTTGTATTATATTTAAATACATCTTGTATAAGATTGTAATACATTTTGTATTAGATTTTAATACATCTTGTATTAGATTTTAATACATTTTGTATTAGATTTTAAAACATCTTGTATTAGATTTTAATACATTTTGTATTAGATTTAAATACATCTTGTATTACATTTTAATACATTTTGTATAAGATTTTAATACATCTTTATTTTAATACTTCTTGTATAAGATTTTAATACATTTTCTATTAGATTTCAATACATCTTGTATTACATTTTAATACATTTTGTATTAGATTTAAATACATCTTGTATTAGATTGTAATACATTTTTTATTAGATTTTAAAACATCTTGTATTAGATTTTAATACATTTTGTATTAGATTTTAATATATACTGTATTAGATTTTAATACATTTTGTATTAGATTTTAATACATCTTGTATGAGATTTTAATACATTTTGTATTAGATTTTAATACAACTTGTAATATATTTTAATACATCTTCTATTAGATTTAAATACATTTTGTATTAGATTTTAATACATTTTGTATTAAATTTTAAAATATTTTGTATTAGATTTTAAAACATCTTGTATTAGATTTAAATACATTTTGTATTAGATTTTAATACATTTTGTATTAAATTTTAATACATCTTGTATTAGATTTTAATACATTTTGTATTAGATTTTAAAATATCTTGTATTAGATTGGAAAACATTTTGTTTAAGATCTTAATACATCTTGTTGTAGATTTAAATACATTTTGTATTAGATTTTAATACATCTTGTATTAGATTTTAATACATTTTTTATTAGATTTTAATACATCCTGTATTAGATTGTAATAAATTTAGTATTAGATTTTAATACATCTTGTATTAGATCTTTATACATTTTGTATTATATTTTAATGTATCTTATATAAGATTTTTATACATTTTGTATTAGATTTTAATACATCTTGTATTAGATTTCAATACATTTTATATTAGATTTAAATACATCTTATATTATCTTGTAATACATTTTGTATTACATTTTAATGCATCTTGTATTAGATTTTAATACATTTTGTAATAAATTTGAATACATCTTGTTTTAGATTTAAATACATTTTGTATTAGATTTCAATACATCTTGTATAAGATTTAAATACATTTTATAATAAATTTTAAAACATCTTGTATTAGATTTTAATACATTCTGTATTAGATTTTAATACATCTTGTATTAGATTTTAATACATTTTGTATTATATTTTAAAATATCTTGTATTAGATTTTAATACATTTTGTAAAAGATTTTAATACATCTTGACTAAGAATTAAATACATTTTGTATTAGATTTAAATACATCTTGTATTAGATTGTAATACATTTTGTATTAGATTTTAATACATCTTGTTTTAGATTTTAATACATTTTGTATTAGATTTTAAAACATCTTGTATTTGATTTTAATACATTTTGTATTAGATTTAAATACATCTTGTATTACATTTTAATACATTTTGTATTAGATTTTAATACATCTTTATTTTAATACTTCTTGTATAAGATTTTAATACATTTTCTATTAGATTTCAATACATCTTGTATTAGATTTTAATACATTTTGTATTAGATTTAAATACATCTTGTATTAGATTGTAATACATTTTTTATTAGATTTTAATACATTTTGTATTAGATTTTAATACATTTTGTATTAGATTTTAATATATCCTGTATTAGATTTTAATACATTTTGTATTAGATTTTAATAATTCTTGTATGAGATTTTAATACATTTTGTATTAGATTTTAATACATCTTGTAATATATTTTAATACATCCTGTATTAGATTTAAATACATTTTGTATTAGATTTTAATACATTTTGTATTAAACTTTAATGCATCTTGTATTAGATTTTAATACAATTTGTATTAGATTTTAATACATCTTGTATTACATTTTAAAACATTTTGTATTAGATTTTAAAACATCTTGTATTAGATTTTAATACATTTTGTATTAGATTTAAATACATCTTGTATTACCTTTTAATACATTTTGTATTAGATTTTAATACACCTTGTATTAGATTTTAATACATTTTGTATTAGATTTTAAAACATCTTGTATTAGATTTAAATACATTTTGTTTAAGATCTTAATACATCTTGTAGTAGATTTAAATACATTTTGTATTAGATTTTAATACATCTTGTATTAGATTTTAATACATTTTTTCTTAGATTTTAATACATCTTGTATTAGATTGTAATACATTTTGTATTAGATTTTAATACATCTTGTATTAGATCTTAATACATTTTGTATTATATTTTAAAGTATCTTGTATAAGATTTTTATACATTTTGTATTAGATTTTAATACATCTTGTATTAGATTTCAATACATTTTATATTAGATTTAAATACATCTTATATTATCTTGTAATTCATTTTGTATTAGATTTTAATGCATCTTGTATTAGATTTAAATACATTTTGTATTAAATTTGAATACATCTTGTATTAGATTTAAATACATTTTGTATAAGATTTCAATACATCTTGTATTAGATTTAAATACATTTTGTGCTAGATTTTAATACATCTTTCATTAGATTTTAATACATTTTGTATTAGATTTTAATGCATCTTGTATTAGATTTTAATACATTTTGTATTAAATTTGAATATATCTTGTATTAGATTTAAATACAGTTTCTAATTGATTTCAAAACATCTTGTATTAGACTTTAATACATTTTGTATTAAAGTTAAATACATATTGTATTAGATTGTAATAAATTTTGTATTAGATTTTGATACATCTTGTATTATATTTCAATACAATTGGCATTTAATTTTAATACATCTTGTATTAGATTTTAATACATTTGCTTGTATTACATTGTAATACGTTTTGTATTAAATTTTAATACATCTTGTATTTGATTTTAATACATTTTGTATCTAATTTTAATACATCTTGTATTAGATTTTAATACATTTTGTATTAGATTTTAATACATCTTGTATTAAATTTTAATATATTTTGTATTAGATGTTAATACATCTTGTATTAGATTTTAATACATTTCGTATTAGATTTTAATACATCTTGTATTAGATTTGAATTCATTTTGTATTAGATTTTAATACATCTTGTATTAGATTTTAATACATTTTGTATTAGATTTTAATACATGTTGTATTAGATTTTAATACATTTTGTATTAGATTTAAATACATCTTGTATTAGATTTTAATACATTTTGTATTAGATTTAAATAAATCTTGTATTACATTTCAATTCATTTTGTATTAGATTTCAAAACATCTTATATTAGATTTTAATACATTTTATAATAGATTTTAATACATCTTGTATAAGATTTTAATACATTTTGTATTAGATTTTAATACATTTTGTATTAAACTTTAATACATCTTGTATTAGATTTTAATACAATTTGTATTAGATTTTAATGCATCTTGTATTACATTTTAAAACATTTTGTATTAGATTTTAAAACATCTTGTATTAGATGTTAATACATTTTGTATTAGATTTAAATACATCTTGTATTACCTTTTAATACATTTTGTATTAGATTTTAATACATCTTGTATTAGATTTTAATACATTTTGTATTAGATTTTAAAACATCTTGTATTAGATTTGAATACATTTTGTTTAAGATCTTAATACATCTTGTAGTAGATTTAAATACATTTTGTATTAGATTTTAATACATCTTGTATTATATTTTAATACATTTTGTATTAGATTTAAATACATCTTGTATTAGATTTAAATACATCTTGTATTAGATTGTAATACATTTTTTATTAGATTTTAATACATCTTGTATTAGATATTAATACATTTTGTATTAGATTTTAATACATTTTGTATTAAATTTTAATATATTTTGTATTAGATGTTAATACATCTTGTATTAGATTTTAATACATTTTGTATTAGATTTTAAAACATCTTGTATTAGATTTGAATACATTTTGTTTAAGATCTTAATACATCTTGTAGTAGATTTAAATACATTTTGTATTAGATTTTAATACATCTTGTATTATATTTTAATACATTTTGTATTAGATTTAAATACATCTTGTATTAGATTTTAATACATTTTGTATTAAATTTGAATACATCTTGTATGAGATTTAAATACATTTTCTATTAGATTTCAATACATCTTGTATTAGACTTTAATAAATTTTGTATATGTTTAAATACATATTGTATTAGATTGTAATAAATTTTGTATTAGATTTTAATACATCTTTTATTAGATTTTAATACATTTTGTATTAAATTTTAATACATCTTGTATTAGATTTTAATATATTTTGTATTAGATTTTAATACATCTTGTATTAAATTTTAATATATTTTGTATTAGATGTTTATACATCTTGTATTAGATTTTAATACATTTCGTATTAGATTTTAATACATCTTGTATTAGATTTGAATTCATTTTGTATTAGATTTTAATACATCTTGTTTTAGATTTTAATACAAATTGTATTAGATTTTAATACATGTTTTATTAGATTTTAATACATTTTGTATTAGATTTAAATAAATCTTGTATTACATTTCAATTCATTTTGTATTAGATTTCAAAACATCTTGTATTAGATTTTAATACATTTTATAATAGATTTTAATACATCTTGTATATACATTCTGTATTAGAATTAAATACATCTTGTATTATATTTTAATACATTTTGTATTATATTTTAATACATTTTGTGTTTGATTTAAATACATCTTGTATTAGATTTAAATACATTTTGTATTAGATTTAAATACATCTTGTGTTAGATTTTAATACATTTTTTATTATATTTTAAAATATATTGTATTAGATTTTAATACATTTTGTAAAAGATTTTAATACATCTTGAATAAGAATTAAATACATTTTGTTTTAGATTTAAATACATCTTGTGTTAGATTGTAATACATT